>AWOL01S0016786.1:0-27270 GCA_000715115.1 Nicotiana otophora | reverse complement strand
CCCTCAAGCTAGGAGATATTAAAAGGTTCTTCACGCCTAGCTTGGATAGCAGATAATGATGTTGAAGCTAAGTAAGCCCTTCGGTGAGAATATCAGCATGTTGCTCTGAGGAAGCCCAGTACTGAAGATTTACCTATCCCTGTTTGACCTTCTCCCGGATGAAATGACAATCGATGTCGATTGTTTGGTTCGCTCACGAAAAACGGGATTAGCAGCTATTTGGATGGCCGATTTACTGTCACAGTATAAAGAGATAGGCAGTTGAACATTCACATTCAATTCCTTACACAATCTAAGAAGCCATACAAGCTCAGCAACTGTTGAGGCAAGGCTCCTATATTCTACCTCCGCAGCACTTCTAGAGATAGTTGATTGTTTCTTGGATTTCCATGACACTAGAGAATTGACAAATTTAATAAAATAACATGTAACAAATCGGTGAATATTTGGACGCCCAATCAGCATCACAATAAGCAGTGAGAGAAGGAGAATCGGCACATGACAATAGAATTCCAGCTCCAGGTGACTGCTTAACATAACGAACCAATCGTACAGCAGCCTCCATATGAGAGACCTTAGGGGAGTGCATAAACTAGCTTAAACACTGTACTGCAAAACTGATATCTGATCGTGTGTTAGTTAAGTATAACAATCAGCCAAGGAGTCTTTGATATATACCAGGGTCATCAAGAGGGGCATCACTAGTCACCTCAACATGTGCATCAAAATCTGAAGATGTCAGCTTCAAGTTAAGTTCCAAGGGAGCACCAACTGAATTAGCTCCAGCCAAACCCATTTCTGAGATCAATTCAAGGGCATACTTCCGCTGATGCATAACAATGCCCTCTTTGCTTCTAGCAAATTCTATGTCAAGGAAATACCTTAGCTCACCAAGATCTTTGATCTTGAAACTGGACTGTAAACATGCCTTAGTTTCGAGAATCATGGTTGAGTCATCTCATGTGATCAAGAGATCATCGACATAAACCAAAACTATGACAAACTTTCCTTGAGATTGTCTAGTAAACAGAAAATAATCCAAATGGCTTTGAACAAAGTCATAGGACAGCAAGGCAGAAGATAATTTTAGGTTCCACTTCCTGAAAGCCTGCTTAAGGCCATACAATAATTTAAGAAGCTTACAAACTTGCTGAGGACCATTGGAACTGTGAAAACACTGGGGTAAAGTCATATACACTTCTTCATCCAAATCACGTTGCAAGAATATATTATAGACATCCATTTGATGGATCGTCCAATGCTTGGTTGTATCAATAGCCAGAACACACCTAATAATTACCATTTTGACTATGAGAGAAAAGGTTTCTTGGTAATCCAAGCCTTCTTGCTGGCTATAACCCTTTGCTACCAGTCTTGCCTTGAACCTCTCCACCTATTTTATATCTTTATACTTAATTTTATACACCCACTTACAACCAATAGCTCTTTTACTTGTAGGCAAAGGTACCACCTCCCATGTATTATTAGCCTCTAAAGCTTGTAATTCAACTTGCATAGCCTTAATCTACCTAGGATATTTGGTAGCATGTGTATAACTCTTAGGCTTAACATCAGCAGAGAATTTGGTGAGAAAACTTTGATACCTTAGTGTCAAAGTATCATAGCTTACAACATCAGACAATGGATAGAGATAAGTATTTGCAGCTTTGCCAGGGACAACAAAATCCTTCAACCAAATAGGCGGTTTAGACACCATTCCGGATTTTCTCTGTGGTAGCTCAGGATCAATAACAGGTGCAGGGCTAGAAAGTGGTAAGTCTGTAGTGATGGGAGATGGATCTGTAATGTCAAAGACTACTGCATCATGCGAAGCTATTGCTGGTGGCTGGTCTGGGATAGGTGGTGGACTAGAAATAGGATCATCTAGTGTATGAGAAGGGGTAGATACAAGTGGAAAGGAGAAGTCCTGATCTGTTGCCTGCGAACAAAAAGGAAATATGTTCTCAAGAAAGAGAACATCTCTGCTAATGAAAATTTTTATGTGCTCCATGTCATATAACTTGTAACCTTTCTGAAAAATCCCATAGCCAAGCAACACAAATGGTATAGCTCTAGGACTGAATTTGTCTTGTCTAGATAATGTTGTTGCATAGCACAGATACTCTATTACTCGCAAAAGAGACGATGAAGGCACTCTGTTGTGCAATACTTCAAATAGAGACTTGTTTTCCAAGACAGTAGAGGGAACTCTATTAATTATATACACACAGCTACTACACAATATCCCCAAAACCTAGGTTGCAAGTGACCCTGGAATTTAATAGCTCTAGCTATCTCAAGGATATGCCTATGCCTCCTCTCGACAACCCCATTTTATTGGGGAGAATAAGGGCAATAACTCTGATGAATTATCCCATGTGACTTGAACAACTTAGCACAAAGACTATTGAAAAATTCTGACCCATTATCAGACCTAAAAGCTTTAATTTTCCTTTTAAATTGGTTCAAAATCATGGCAATGAAAGATTTAAGCACAGCAGACACATCAGATTTAACTCGCATTATAAAGACCCAAGTCCGTCTAGAGAAATCATCCACAAGAGTAAGAAAATAGTTTATTCCATTGTAGGTGGAGACTTTGTAAGGCCCGAAAATATCCATATGAATCAATTCAAAAAGGTGCGACAACTCTACTATTAGTCTATTACTATGAGAAAATGGAAGTCTAACTTGTCTAGCTAATGAACATATGCTACAGTGGTCCAATGTAAGACTACATTTATTTTTCAAAACAAAAATTCTTCTTAGAACTGCCATAGGTACATGGCCCATCCTCTTGTGCCATAATTCTGAATCTGTTATCTCTCTTTCTACTAAAGATTTCATCTGCTCCTTGACTCCAGCATTTTTCTTTGATCTCAAGATGTAAAGTTCTTCTTATTTCTTACCAATCCCCTTCACCCTCCCAGTGAAGAAGTCCTGTAAAATAAGAAGTCTGGATAGAAACTAACAAAGAACTGCAAAGCCTTAGTCAGCTTTGAAACTGACAACAGGTTGAATTTAAATGCTGGTACACACAATACGTCTTTAATGAGATCACCTTCTGTCATGGGGTGGGATATCACATGAGATTAGCTATCCCACCTTCTATATAGGATAGCTAATCCTGCTATTTTAGTGTAAAAGTTATCTTGGGAGTAGCTAATACTCCAAATTAAACATGGGATAAAGCTAATCCCAAATTTTATCCCGAATTATTATCCTTATCTCATGTACCAAACGACCGCTACATATTTGGCAAGTGCAGGGAGAAATTACTCCAATTATCAATAGCATAGACGAATGTAGTGTTGAACCGACGGGTTCAATTAGACCCATAAATATTGATACGGGGTAAAAATTTAAATGTAAAAATTCATTAAAATTATAAAAATAATAGATATGAACCCATAACTTTAAAAATATAATAGGTACAACACTAAAATCCTTCATAGTTAAACCCATAAGATTTAAATCTTGGATCCGCCTCTAGTCAACAGTATTCATTATATTTAATTGTTATTGTTGCAAGCATGAATTAATGTTGTTTTCCCCTTAATGCAGTTATGGCTGGATTGTGGGTCAAACCATTCTAGAACTTGTACTTCGTACACCCCACTTTTTCACTGTTACAAATATAAAGCATTTGGGATCCACTATAGTTAGGATAAGTGAATTTCTAGTTGTAATTTTCTTGTATGAACTTTACCATCTAACAAAGGGGATCTACGATTTCTAGAGCATGGATGTTATGAGCACCTAATTTTTTACCATGTTTGAATTTTTCCCGCTCATCTCACCAACACCTCACTTCTCACTCCATCTTTCCCGCTCCCATCTTCTCACGCGTGCCCCCACTCCACTTTCTTTTGCCCCTACTCTTTATCCCCCACACTTTGTCCCCACTCCACTTTTTCTTGTCCCTCATGCTTGTCCCCACTCACAACCCCCTTACATGTCCCTCCTTCAAAAGAACGGATCCCCCTCCCCAAAAAAGACAGAGAAAGAACGAACTGCCCTCTTCTTCTTCTTCCTCACGATTTTCTTCCTCTAAAAAACTCCATGAAAAGCAATGCAAATCTCCATATAAAAGTCACGAAATTCTCCATTAGAACTAGCAGCCTTTTAGCCACTAAAATCTCCACCACCTCCATCCCATTTCAGCCATAAAAAGTTGTCACTTTCAGCTCTGAAAACGAGCAACCAAAAAGCTTCCAAGACAGCCTCAAAATCACCCCAAAAACCTTTCCAAAATGCAGCAAAATCCGCCATCTTCAAGCTCCAAATATCAGTATTAATTGGAAAAACTCTTTAACCCAAATATTAAATTTCAAGTGGCGACTCTGAATAATAAAATAATCCTACTTCAAAAATGTCACTTTAATTGGAAAAACTCTTTAACCCACAACAATCCATAACACATATTATCTTTCTGGGGTAAAAACAAAACAAGGGTGTGACGGATGCACAACTAAAAAAAGAGAAAAAGGAAGTATTTAGCGGGAATTAATCCCTCTTTCCTTATGCAAATAACACAACATTCTACTAAGTGCCATTATTTTGCCACCCCTACCCTCGTCGGTTAGAAGGAGGAAAAGAAAAATGCACCACTCAATCTTTTTAGAACATGAGGATTAGCAAATAATATTAAATTAGAAAATATATACATAAAATAAAACAAAAAATTATAGATTCACGTGCACCCTTATTTGGCCTAAATCTGCCCCTGCCATTTGATTGACATGGTGTTTCGCAAAATAATTAGGTTTCCATATGAAGAGCTACTTAATTAGACTTATGCGACAGCTAGTGGAAAGAGACCCTATAAGTTTGAATATTAAGTCATGTAATATGATGATTCTGAGATATGCATAAGAACCCTAGCTAACATTTTCACTCATGCAACGTACTCGTCTGGCGGTAGATAATAATTACCTTAAATTTAGCGAGTTTTACATCGTAGGACTTTTTAAAAAGCTAATAATATAAATAACACTATTTTTAAAATATTTTAAAAGTAACAATTAAATAACAATTCTGGCAAGTTTAATAAATGCTTAAATTTAATAGCAAGTAATTTAAAATTTAGAATCCTAATAATTTAGGAACCAATATCCCCCTTTTTTCTCTCCTTGAACCTATTTCCTATTTCTGTACTTTCAACCTAACCAGTCTATTCTACATTTTTTTGGTTTGATTTCATGATCACCTTCATTGCTGCTAAAGAAAACTAGGGATGATTCTTTTCTTCTAAAATGTTCAAGGCCATTACTAAGGATCTTCCTCCTCCATTTACACACACATATTCATTTTCATCGTACTTTACTTTGCATTAAATCAATTACTATTCATCCTTTTTCTTTGCACAACTTTATTTGGGTTCAAGAAATTATCAAGACCATTCAAATTTATATACTATTAAATTCCATCATTATATCGTGTATAATATTTATATATAATTATACACTATTATAGTATCGTGTATATATTTATTCCATTTATATATCTAATTATCCACTTTTATTAACATTAATACATAATTTACGTATACAATGGTTGAAGAATTCATTATACTATGTATATTAATATACTAGAGTACTATTGTAATTTATACAGTACTATACACACACACACACACACACACACACACACACTATTATAATGTCATGTATATATTTATTTCACGTATATATTTAATTATTTGCAATCAGTATATATAAATTGTTACCCAATTTGTTAAAAATGTGTTTTCTGGAGAAAAAAAGTGAATGAGAGGGAATGAATTGGATTAAAATCTAAAAATGTGTTATGGGGAGATGAAACATCGAGATTATTGGAAGTGATTAAATAGTGCTAACTCATTTATTCTGGTTAGCAATTAATATGTTTTCATATTATTTTAGTACTATATTTGTTAATTAACTATTGCTAGTAAAATAGTAAATTTTCTCTATTTACGTTGCTAGTTATGAAGAAAGCCCATATTTTGTTGTTTCTTCAAAGATTGGATAACAATCAATTTTTGATACTCCTTAATCTTGAGAAATATATGATTTGCTGGAGTATGGCTGGTTGGAGGTGAGCATGAGTAAGGTCTGATGGTATTGGGCTTGGTTTAACTGGATTTCTTGGAAGGGCCATTTAGGAATAGAAGAGAGTACATGTTTTTCTTTATTTGAAATTTTGTGATTTAGTAGCAAACCATTAAAATGCGATTTCATTCTGCTGTTATTTGCAAATCCAAGAGGACTAAGCTTCTAACCAGCACACCAGGGAATACTCTTTATTAGGTTGGTCGTTGCCCGTTGATGTGAATTCTAAAGTTTTAAAAAGTGGAGGTTCATATTCAAACCTCGTCCCTTAAGAGTAAAACTTGACTCTTTACCACTAGCAGTCTAGCACCTTGCACAATAATAGGTGCAATTTTTTCCTTTTTTTTTTGTTTTTGTTTTTGTTTTGACAACCACAGTGGCAGAAATTGTAAATTGTAATGTATGTATCAGCTAGTGCAGACACCTGTACTTTTCCACTAGGTACCAGCTACTCCCACCAACATAGAATCCGCCACCAAAGCTTAGTCCGATGAGAAAGAAACATGATCTCAACTCTTATAAGCCAACGTAAATGAGTGCAAGCAAGAAAGAAGTCTTAACAAATCTAAAATAGTGAAGAGGAACAAAATGAACAGTTTATAGTATTAAACTTATAAAATGCATGCATTCTTTACTTGAATAGGAAAGGATGATGCAAAGAATGGGAAATACGTCTTCCATTTTCTAGCTCCATGAGCGCAATGAGGTTCATAACAATCAAAGAATAGTGCACGGAATGAAGATATATTGGGTATCATATGTAGGAGAAAATTGAACCTTTATGCATTTACAATTTTACATACATGTAAGTTGTATCCTTTCCCTCTCTTCCTTCTGGCATCACTATGCAAATAGTTATATTCATATAACAAAGTAACAACTGGTACATTCAATTCAATCTATCTCCACATTGCTTGTAGGCAGAGACCAAACTAAATTGAAACCTATCCTTGATGAAAATCAGACCATCACTGAACTTCCTGATGATGTGAGAAGAAACGACTGACTGAAAACTTGTACATATTGACCAAAATCTGCACAGCTCAGTCAAAACTCAATAACATAGATGGACGATACTCAAATTCCGCTGGCCATATATGATCAGAACTTCAAAGCTCAAACAAAAACGCGAGAAATGTCATTGGCCTTGTGTGGTTGCATCTCCACCATGTATATAAACTGTAACTTGTCATTCTAAGAGCTTCCTGAGTCCCTCGACACTGGTTATACTGATATATCAACCCAAGGTATGAACTCTTTGAAAGTCCAGATTAGAGAGAAGTCATCTAATCATATACACAAGGAACTATTCCGTTAACTGTTGCAACTAAATGCTAGGAATGCTCGTCTCCGTCATAAGCTCTCTGGTCTGCGCAAGCAAATCCTATACCGCCTCAACCTCCTTAAGAGAGAGAACATCATCACGCGGATGAGCTTCTTCAACTTGCACATCTACTTCATCACCAATTTGTACACCAAGAGACACCCAAGAAGAAGCTTGAACTCCAATCTGCAAAAGGTTTGCATTAGATTACAGTAAAAACCAGCAAGAGTGCAATAGAGAAACCACCAGAGACAATTAAACCCGAGGAAAATCATGGGAATATCTTTTGCTCCTAATATACTGTTATCTATGTTTGTTGTGTCTGAGAGAAAGGGAGGGGACAAATCGATATTCCCTGTTCATGTCCAGGGGGGAAGTTATAAAGCTTGTGCTAAAAGTTTCCAAGTGTTGTACATTTTCAAGCACCAAATCTGACACATATTAAGTCAAACAAAAAAAGATCAATAGAGGTCAAGAAAAACATGACTTGGTGAAAATAAGCAGCAGTTAATCATAACCCCTCTGTTGTTTTGCCTTCATAAAGAGGTACTACAACAACAAACCCAGTTTAATCCCATAAATGGGGTCTGGGGAGGGTAGTGTGTACGCAAACCTTACCCCTACCTTAGAGATAGAGAAGTTGCTTCCGATAGACCATCGGCTCAAGGAACAGTGGAGATAAAGCAACCAAGTAGCAAACAAAAGTAACAACAATGTAATATGGGAACGGGCGCGAATGCCACATCATGTAATAATAAAGAACCAACAGCAGCAGCAATAAAGAACCATGAATAAGAAATTACAAAAATAGTCCTAGTATTACTGGTAAGCCTAGGAGGAACACACTACTATCTGTCAACCTACAACCCTAATTCTCGACCTCCACACCTTCCTATCGTGGGTCATATCCTCGTTAAGCTGAAGCAATGACATGTCCTGCCGAATTACCTCCCCCCAATATTTCTTAGGCTTACCCCTTCCCTTCCTCAGATCCGCCATGGACAACCTCTCACACCTCCTGACCGGAGCATCTATGTCTCTCCTCTTCACATGTCTGAATCATATCAGCCTCGATTCCCGCAACTTGTCCTCCACATATGTCACTCATACCTTGTCCCTAATAACTTTATTCCTAATCCTGTCTTTTCTGGTATGCCCACACATCCATCTCAACATCCTCATTTCAACTACATTCATCTTCTTGACATGGGACTTTTTGACGGGCCAGCACTCGGCCCCATACAATATAGTCGGTCTAACCACCACTCTATAGAACTTGCCCTTAAGTCCAGGTGGCACATTCTTATCACACAAAACCCACGAGGCGAGCCTTCATCTCATCCGCCCCACTTCAATACGATGAGTAACATCCTCGTCAATCTCCCCGTTGCCTTGAATAATAGACTCAAGATACTTGAAACTATCTCTTTTGGGGATGACTTGAGTACCAATCTTCGCTTCCACTTCTTTTTCATGCATCCCATCACTGAACTCACTCTAAAGTACTCAGTTTTTGACCTATTCAACTTGAAACCTTTAGACTCCAGCGTTTGTCTCTGAACTTCCAACTTAGTGTTAACTCCGCCCCGTGTCTCGTCAATCAGAATAATGTCATCGGCAAATAGCATACACCATGGCACCTTCCCTTGTATGTGTCGCGTCAGCACATCTAATGCTAAGGCAAACAAAAACAGGCTAAGAGCCGATCCCTGATGCAACCCCATCTCCACTGGGAAATGATCTGAGTCTCCTCTCACAATCCTCACCCGAGTCTTCGCTCCCTCGTACATGTCTTTAATCGCCCTAATGTACGCCACCGGGACACTGCTAGCCTTCGTGCATCTCCATAGGACCTCTCTCGGGACTTTATCATAAGCCTTCTCTAGGTCAATGAATACCATATGCAAGTCCTTCTTCCTCTCCCTATACTGCTCCACCAATCTCCTCACAAGGTGAATGACTTCTGTAGTAAACCGTCCCGGCATAAATCCAAACTGGTTCTCGAAAATAGTAACTTACGTCGCACCCTCCTCTCCACCACCCTCTCCCAAATTTTCATAGTATGACTCGGCCGCTTGATACCCCTGTAGTTGTTACAGCCTTGAATATCACCTTTTTTTATACAACGGGATCATCAAACTCCACCGCCAATCTTCGAGCACCTTCTTCGTCCTGAAAATAGCATTAAACAAACCAGTAAGCCAAGCCTGCCCGACCCACTTCCTTCCAAAATTCCACTGGGATCTCGTCAGGCCCAGTAGCCTTACCCCTGCTGATCTTCCGCATTGCCCCCTCCACCTCCTCGCTCCTAGTACGCCTACAAAACCCAAAATCCCTACGACTCCCTGAATTTTTCAACTCACCTAGCACGATGTTCCTGTCCCCTCCCTCGTTCAAGAGTCCATGGAAGTACTCCTTCCATCTATGCTTGATACACACCTCTTCCACCAGAACCTTACCATCGTCGTCTTTGATGCACCGCACTTGGTCCAGGCCCCGAGCCTTCCTCTCCCTAATCTTGGCTAACATGTACAGCTTCTCGCCTCCTTTGCCCCCAAGATCCTCATACAATCGCTCAAAAGTTGCAGTCATAGCCGCTGTGACTGCTAATTTTGCCTCTTTCCTTGCCTTCTTATAACACTCCCTACACGTCATCTTCTCCTCCTCGTTCTCTCTACTAGCTTCCACTTTTCCTTGGACCTCCTCATTCTACCACCAGCCCCTTTGTGGCCTCCCGAATAACCCGTCGTTACCTCTAGCACCTCTCTAGCAGCTTCCCTAATGCAGTTCGTTGTCGTGGTCCACATACTACTCGCGTACCCACAACTCCTCCAGGCCCCCATGGCCAATAACTTCTCCCCCAACTACTGAGCATTTACCTTAGTCAAGGCTCCCCACTTAATCTTAGGCTGGCCGTACATCGCTCTCTTTTTCCTTACTCTCTTAACCTCCAAGTCCATTACCAAGAGCCTATATTGCATCGACAGACACTCACTCGGTATAACCTTGCAATCAGTGCAAAATCCCCTATCACCCCTCCTAAGAAGAAGGTAATCAATCTTGAGTCTTGGCTACCTTACTCCGGAAGGTGACCAAGTGTTCCTCCCTCTTCTAGAAACACGAATTAGCTAACACCAAGTCAAGAGTTTTAGCAAAATCCAACAATGAGGTACCACCTTCGTTCATAACTCCGGAACCGAACCCGCCATGCACCTCGTCATAACCCCTAGCAGTCACCCCAATATGGCCATTAAAATCACCCCTATGACGAGCTTCTCGGTGTGTGGAATACCACGCACAACCTCGTCCAAATCGTCCTAGAAGCACCTTTTGACCTCCTAGTCTAGGCCCACCTGAAGCGCGTAAGCGCTAATCACGTTAAAAGTGACCCCGCCAACCACTATCTTAATAGTCATTAGCCTATCATTCACCCTCCTAACATCCACTACCATCTCCCTGAGATCCCTATCAACTAAAATACCTATCTCATTCTTGCCTGCAGCCCCACCTAAATACCATAGCTTAAACCCGTTAACGTCCCGAGCCCTCGTACCCTTCCATCTAGTCTCCTGAGCACATGCTATATTAATCTCCCTCTTTTGAAGAATCCTCCCTAGCTTTATAGACTTACCCGTCAGTGTCCCTATTTCCAGGACCCCACTCCCAGCATTAGATCCCTTACCCCCCTTGTCACCCTTGCCCCCGCCCCCTGGCCCACCCAAAGACATGACCCTACTCTACAATTATTCCGACTAGCCACTACACCAAAAAACTAAGAATATATACTAACACTACAACTACTGCAAATGCAGACAAGCGGGAAAGCTTCAATATAGACTAAAAATTTTCTTAAGCACACAAGAGATACAGTGACACAACTAATGGCGGAGAAAGGTAAGCACGCCGAAGTAAATGCAATACTCAAGGGTAAAAAATAGGCAACAAATCTATAAACAAGCAAGATAACAAATACTAAGCAGGAATGATAGAACCTGGAATGTAGAAAGATGCCAAAAGGATGTTGACCAGCATCAGCTACAGTCTGGAAAGTCCTACGCGCCTCCAGCTTCCTGCGTGTGGGTCTCACGCGCCTCTCAAGACTCGCCGGAAAGTTGCCTCTGCACAGAATCCTCTGTCGTCGTTAAAACAAGCATCGAGCAAGGAAAGGAGAGAAGAAGACCACGAAGACCAAATCGACCAAGAAGTGCACCGTTGAGTGATACCCGACGACAGAAAGAACAAAATGGAGAAACAAATAGAGAAAAGAAGACGGGGGGTAGAGAAGAAGAGGGATCAGGGAGGAGGATGAAAGACGAAGCAGAAACAAGGGGAAGATAAAGAGACGGGAGGATGGGGGTAGGTGCGATGAGCGGAGACGAGGATAGAAGAAAGAAGAAGGGAGGAAAGAAGAGGGAGAAGAAAAGGAAAAAAGATACATAAAAAGGGAGGAGGACTTACCTGATTCCGGTAGAGGTCGCCGGATTTACACCGGCGTTATCAGGGGTGTTAAGAAGAAAAAGTGAAAGACATTAGAGAGAGAGAGACGTTCCTCTTGGTTTACAGGAAACTTAAGTTGTGAATTTGTCCCAGCTATTTATAAAGAAGCACTAGCGTTACTTAAATATGTGGCTTATGATCCAATACAATACAAGACAGTTTATTAATAACCAAGAAAGCCCAGAGTACTAGCGGCGCACGGGCCAAAACATGGCAGATAATGGGCCCGCTCCTCTACCCTTCTCCACGTAAATACCACGCTTGTCTCCAGAGGATTTGAACCGGTGACGCGCGCCTAACCCACACATCGCCTTTTGTATTCTTACCACTAGACGAAACCCCTGAGGCTAAAAAATACAACACACTTTGACTCATATATTGCCTCTCAGAACATATCTGCTGCAATCCTTTGAAAAATTCTCAAGCTGGGGTAATCTCATACAAATCCTAAACGACATAATATGATTCTTTGAGAGGCTTAGCAATAAATTCATCAAATTCAAATGCATACAGAAGGAAGACGCTATCATACCCCAATTCCTCATATAGGGATGCGATGAAGATCCTTGGTCCCACTTCATTTTCTATAGGGGTCCAAATCTGTGCTTCTTTCAATATCACATAAATCTAGATAGAATAGGGACCTCAAAGATTGACTTAAAAGCGACTTGACTTTGAGAAAGAAAAAGGACGCCCCAGCAGCAATGTAGAAACAACGATAAAAAGCAAGAAAGGGCCAACAGCGATTCGTGTTAAACATGGGTCCTCTAGCAAACAATTATGAGTCATATCTCAAACACTTGGCACATGGTGAAGGAATGACACACCAATAATTTCAGCGTTGTTATTCAGCATAGTTTGAAGCAATTATTATCTCTTACCTCCGTCAACAATATTGCAGCTATTCGGTCTTTGATGAATCTAAGGACCAGGGCGCGAAACCGTTTCCCTTTCGGTTGCCTTCTCAAGTACTCCAGTATCCAATAACGAAGACTGCTGCTGGAAAGCCTCCTTACAACTCTGGTTGTCATGTTTACTGTAGACGCAATGCCTTCCAGCTCCCCAGCTGAGAAGGGAAGAGAATCACCTCTAAGAAAGGCTTTTACCTATACACAACAAAATGAGCATCAGAACCTCACAAAATTTTGTTGCCATTTTAGTCATGCATACATTGCTTAGGCTCTGCATGTTGCAAATCATTTCATTAACGTGGTAGACCAAGGAGAAAACAACTGCATGCATAATAATTTACTTGATATTGAAACCGAAAGCATCAATCATTGAGAAAGCAAGTACTTCTACACTTGCATGAACACAAAAAAACTCTACATAGGGTTTCTATTTAGGTTTGATTAAGTGTAAAAGACAAAGTATATCTCATAGGCAATGCCAAGTTGCAAATTCAAGAATGCCCTATGCCTAATAGATACTGCAGAAAACTTCATTTATATAAACTGCAGAAATATTAGCAGCAATAGTAGTTTAAAGTTTGAAGAGCTTGCCTGGTAATGGGCTGCGAGATCCATATATCTTCGGATAGGGGAGGTAAACTGGACATAGCCTGGAAGTCCCAACACCCCATGGCGTACAGGATTCCTGAAATCCATTTCAGCTGCACGCATAATTCGAACAATAGCAGAACTCCTGACAGGTCCCTCAGGAAGGTGTTCAAATGCAGATGTGTCGATATTAGATTGAGGCTGTCCTCTGTATGGTAAAGGAATGTTGTTATGAGAACCATAAGTGGCTATAACTTCCCCACAGAGTATCATCATCTCAGAAACAAGCCTCATAGCTGCATCAGCCTGATTTTCAACATACAACTTCATTGATGGCTCTGGATGATCTGGATTGGTTACCTTAATACGTGTTTCTAAGGTGCCTGTGTCTATAGCACCCTGCAGAAACATTCTTTGTCAATCTTTGGATCTTGAAAATCAGAATACGCTGCAGCATGATAGTAGACAATCTTCTTAAAACACTAGAGCCATCATGGATAGTATCATGCAGAAGTAGTAAATACTAAATTGTACTACAAGAATGCTGGTTATAAAGTTTTTAAAAGTACGACAATACCTCATACAACATTTTTTATTTGAAGCTCCAGAAGAGAAGCTTCAAACAAAAGAAGCATGCCTGATAGGTGCAAACAAAGAAGTCAAAAAATTCAAACAACATCAATATTGCAAAATTTTGAATACAATCATGGGCCAGATATAACTCATGATTTATTGAAGTAATGCGCAAGCATCTGACTGCAGCAAATGCAAAATCAAACATGCTCAGATAATATACAAGCACTTGTGCAAAACACAGCCAACAATATACATGTAGCTTTGTGAGAGTAGCTCCTCTCAGCCAGAGTTCGGTGGAGAAAGGTGAAACTTGTTCTTAATTTCCATCAATGGCCAACTATCTACCCATAGGAAAGAAAATTTAAAGTCTGGAAAATTACGATGCAACTACCTGTTCTCGACGCCATCTTAACCGGAGTGCAGCTGCTTCAGAAAGAATTTTTAGTTCAATCTCTTCTTCCAGATTCAAATGAAGGAGCTCTGTTGCACTCTCATAGGTTAACATATATGTTGGCTTGATGATTGAGTTTTCCACCGAATATTCTGCAATGCTGCCAAATCCATTAGGTTAATGATTTTCTGCAAAATGTTCATCTCTTAATCTTTTTAAAATCCAAAGCATGATCTCATTTAGAAACAAGTCTTCTTTGAAACAATAAGTTCCTCATATCATAACAATCTTCAAGATCCAGAAAATGAGACAAACAATTGAGAATTCATGACAGATTCATTTTTTTACAGAAGATTAACCGAGAAGCAACCCCAAAATGAATATTTAAGAAACTTCTCAATAATACACCCAATAGATATACAGTAATCAGGAACCAATATTAAAAGCAGCAAATTCCTAGACTCCAGGATTGATGGGATCTCAGACAACACAATTCTTGGTACAATTGTCATTGATAGCAAACCTGCCATCAGAACGCAGCACAACAGACACAGTGACAGCATTACACAGCTTTCCTTGCTTCAGACTCATGCCTTCCATGGCCAACCTTTCAGGAAACATCGGATATGTTGCAGTAGGCAAGAATATAGAAGTTCCTCTTCTTCTGGCATCTCTGCAAAGAAAGCACCGTATTAAAATAACACCTCAGAAAGTTACCACCAAAACCAACATTTTAGGCATATGATTATGTACTTGTCTATTATACTTCCTGGCTGAAGTAAACTAGTTGGATCTGCAACATGTATCCAAACTTTAATCCGGCCATCTTGCAGCCTTGCTGCACTCAATGCGTCATCAAGCTGCAATGGCTCGTGCTTTAGGAACTTTGAGAATTATATTTTAGAAAATTGCATCTTAGAACTCCAACACACAGTCAAAGCACAAAGGACATAATTCTCCCATGAAACCACAATGTATACCACACCTCATCAGCCTCATCAACATCAATCGCGTAAACCTTCAGGTGAGTCAGGTCTACTCTATCAGCCTAAACACCAAAACAACAGTAAATCAATGATTGATAAGATAAATAAGAAATAGACATAAGATAAATAAGAAATAGACATGAATTGAGTTTAGAAATAATAAATGCTTCAAATTATTTAGACAATTAACGTCTCCATTATGGTCCTAGACAAACCAAAAGGTTCTCACTGAATCCAAAAATATTTGCACAAATAGAGATAATAAAAAAAAGGGGGACAAAGACATTGAGTTCCACTTAAACTACTTTCCCTCAATCCTGATATAGAACTTTCCACTTACCAAGGCTTATCTGGCATGAAAGCCAGAATATGTAGCTCATGCCACCAATTCCTCCTCTACAGCTGCTGGAGCGGTTTCTCAGACGCATTAATAAAGCTAATGGTCCGTCCCTCCCTCCCTCTTTGTGTGTGTGTGTGTGCACGCATGCAAACTTTTTGATAAGTATGTATAATTGGGCTGTTGACAGATAGGCGTACGGACAAATGAGAAAAAGAATTGCTTTCTAACAAAATGAAATTCATCTGCATCACGTACAACTGCTCCTTTGAAGGGTAGTCTTCAAACTCATCAAGAACTTGATAAGTTTGCTAGAAAAACTTGGATGTTATATAAACTGAAATTATGTCATTGATTGCACACCAAGATGGTGTTGGGAAAATAGCATTGTTCAGTGGCTCAGCTAACTTTCTTAACATATTTGTCACAATCATCTATAGAAACAGGAATTTTCTCTTCCAACAAAAAGAATATGAAATAAGAAGAATTTGGAAATATACAAAATGCTTTTGGGAAGAAACGCCAGAGAAAGCTAGATTCAGAGGAATCTGCACTCAATACTGCATGTTTTTAACAGCAAGTCAGTACGCATAACTAAACTTATTGACATATTCTACCTATCCCAGCAGCAGCAGCTTTCCCTCCCCGTCCTTTGGTGGTTCTGATCCGGACATGTTTACAAGTCATTCATAAAGACAAATGGTAGCCCTTAGAGGATATCACACAAGGCTGACTCTTTCCCCAAATTCATGGTAGAAAGAGGTAGTGGCTAGTTATCTGCCGCTCATGTCTTAGATATTTTACAAACCACTTTTAGGGAAACCTGATAGAAGACTTCTAAGGAACATAAAGGAAAGTTGGCAGAGTGTCATAACACCATCTATTTGTTTGATGTCATTGAAGTCAAGAAGGAGCAGTATTTTTGTCTTCTTAAGTCAATGAAGTCAAAAGTTGAGTTCCAAACTAGAANAAGTCAAGAAGGAGCAGTATTTTTGTCTTCTTAAGTCAATGAAGTCAAAAGTTGAGTTCCAAACGTTCTCTTCAATCCCGAAAAGAACTGTGCATTAAAAAGTGCTTCCTTCCCTTTAACCCCTTGTATTTCCATATAAGTACTTAACAAGAAGTCCTGATCTAACAATGATTTGAAAATACCCAAGATTTAAAATTTCTCTGAGCCAATCTGTAACACCCAAGTGAACAACAAACCCAGTGTAATCCCACAAGTGGGTCTGGGGAGGGTAGTGTGTACGCAGCCTTACCCCTACCTTGAGAAGGTAGAGAGGTTGTTTCCGATAGACCCTCGGCTCAAGTAACTGTAATACTTAAAGTCCATGGACATAAAAGTATAGCCAGACAGGCAGAAACATAGATGCATATGTTGATGTCATAAGCAGAAAGCTCAAAGCCAACATTACCTCATCAAGGTCTGTTGATGAAGACAAAATACTCTCTGCGACCGACAGAATCTCGTCTCGATGATGAGTAGGGATGTTTAACTTTAACAAATCAAGATTTACATGTACAGGAAAATACCCTATATCTATGAGGAGATTCACTGCTGCAGATGAGGTCTTCGCCAGTCCCATGGCCTTCAAAATCTAAAAAGAGGGAAAGACAAACAGCATGATACAGTTTTCTCTTTTAGTTTTCCATCTTTTTGGATAGAGAAAAAATGTGCATAACCTAGCAACTCAACAGGAAAGACCTTCAGATGGCAGTAAAGAGGTGTCTAATGTAACCAAGATAACAATTGTTACTCAACTAAACTCAGGAGACTTTTCAACCAATAACCAAAGGTTAAGATTGATTACCATCCCAGCTGTTCTCTTTTGATCATCATTTTTGCAAGCATCAATGGCAAAAGCTTCAAGAGACTCAATCTTGTGCCAGATTTTCTCTTCAGTCTTCCAGGCAGATCTTGGCGGTTTGTCCTGAGGAGGCATTTGTTTAGCAGATCGCAGTAACTGTATAAGTTCCTCAAACTCCTTCTCTGCAGCCTCTTTATCAAGCTTCCTTCGCGAAAGTTCGCCCACCTAATTTTTTTAGGCCAAACAGTTACTTAAGTAAAATGAGGCATTTATATAACAAAGTGAGAGAAAATAAAATAAGGAGAAAAAAGGCCACGAAACAACCGTGAAAGATGGGAAGTTTTGAAGGCAAGTCTTCATGCAACTTTCTACAAGATTATGAGAATTGATGGAACAAGTAAACATGCAAGTCAATGCATGTGTGTTGCAAATGGTAGTAGCAAGGCGAAACACAAAAATACTTCATCGATCTTACCCAAACATTTAATACACACACATAAATCATATCAAAAGACATTAATGTTGAAACATCAGGGAAAAAGGAAAATACTTGATGAACTTACTATCATAGAGGTTGCATTCTTTACTTGCTATTGATACTACGTTATAATACTGATATCAAAAAGATACAAACAACAACAAACCCAATGTAATCCCACAGGTGGGATCTGGGTGATATTGAAGAGGTGTTACAATTATTTAGGCTCTCTTGATTTAAACACTAATATCCACAATATGCTCCTTTAATACGATAATAATTTAAAACTTATCTAAAAAATATAGTATTAAATTAAAATAGATATGTCGAAAAAAAAATTAAATAGATATAATAAGACTATAAAAGAGAGCAAATTTCTAAATGTAATTTTTTGTGATTTTATTAGTTTCTTACCTAATATCGGGTTGGACTATGCTTCCTGTCTAGAGAGTTTGTACAAGGGTGGCAGTTCATGTGTAAGCATACCTCCTTATAACTCTACTATTGAACTTCGTACTCTAAAGAATCATTAGAGTGTTTAAAATAATTTGATAGGCCATCATGCTATTCTAGTTTGTAAAAGGATAAAGGGATTTATATGTTCACTTACAAAATTAACTTGAAAATTTCATTATATGTGACCAATTGAATTATGACCTTTATCTGACAAATGCTTTTTTTTCAAATATAAAAATACTTTCTTGCTTCCGCATATAGTTAAAACAGATGAGAAGATAATATTATATTCATTAATAATAATAAATTAGACATCTTCTTTTCCTTTCTTTTAGATTAAGATTAGTCTTAACCTTTTTTTTTTCTTTTGATAAGGACAAGGTAAAGTGTAAGGTTAGTATTAACTATTACCTTATATATTAAGATTAGTCACACGCTCCTAAAATTTCAAACTGGGAACCTCATTTCACAGAGTAAATAGAACAACTGCACACATCTAACAGATGTAGATGAAAATGTCACCTTATCCTCATTCTTGTGCCAACTAACATGTCGGCAGATAGGCTGAATGGATTTTATCAGGTTTCAAAGACCAAACGAAAGCAGATGATGGATTCTTAGTAAACAAAAATAACTGATGGAGGACTATATTATACCTGGGCAACAGTCCGAGGTCCATATACAGGAGAAAGACCTTTTGACTCCAGAACTGTGAAATACACCTCATCTCTCGATAACAGTAGGTGCGCACAATAACTCTCAAGAGGCTCCGCACTACCAAAAATCATCTGGTTGAATGAGCAAAGGTCATTAAAAGAACAATGAATGTCGACATCATAAAACTCCAGATCGATTACCTCAGCCAGTTCCTGAACTGTTACGGATTTGTTTTTTTCAACAAGCTCATTCCATGCAAATTCAAGTAGTGTTGCGTCCTATCAGTGGCACTCAAAAAGTCAATCTTTATCCTAAAAAGGGTAGAAAATTCTATATTTTGTCTCTTTATCAAGTAGCAACTGTAAAGTTTTTAAAAACAACAAGAAAGAACCGACCAAGTTATCCTGAGCTTTCTGAACAAAATCTGATATTTCTGTGGGCTCAAAGTTTTCAACACCAGGAACAATAAAAGTTACTTGTTGTGGCTTAATGGAGGTCATAATCCCATTCTGCATCATTAAAAACCAAATGATGTGCATCAGTGCCTAAGCAGCAAATAAGCCTAATAAACTAGTAAACGAACTCATTAATTGTTTTTGAGTTTAAGGTCTATACATTGACAGTGTAAAACAATATTTACATCAAGTCACTTAAAAGATAATTGTAAATAATCCAATTCAATAAGCATTGGTTGATAACCTAGAATAAATGATAAGTAACATATTATAACAGGTTAAATTATACCGACGATGTATTAAATTCACCTGATCAAAGACCATCCAATTCTTTTTGCCATCAGGTTTAAGAGCAACTGCTAGCAACACCCTTTCAGAATCCTTCTTGAACTCCAGCAGTAGTCCTTTCTGTAGTGTTCCTTTTCTCAACTTGTCCTCAAGAAGCTCTCCTGTGCTTGCTAATTCCAGCCTATAAAAGATTCCGCATTAACCATTTTACACCTGAAAGCAACAACTCTATCTATCTTCTATACTATTATAAAAGCATGAAACTCCAACAAGAGATGTTGATTGACTTTCTTATCCTTCGTAAGTGCATTCTTTGTTGGACAAAATTGTAATTATAACTAATTTTAAAAACTTCATTATTTCCTGTTTTAATTGTTTGGCCTTTATATTTTTAATTAATTCAAAGAACCTCATTGTTTCCCTGTACGGTTCTCCCTAGTTTGCATTAGAAACGAAAACCCTTCCAAAATACACACTTTCTTGTTTCTCTAAGTCTTAAATTAGTTCTTATATAATATGAACATTCAATTAAAGAGCTTAAGTTATATATGCACTATCAGTGTAAGGAATGTTCAACCATCAAGTCACTTTTATGTGTTGTAGCAGGTAACTTATCTTAGTTTCAAAATTACAAATCTCGCATTTTAAGAAGAGTTATATGTAGATATTCTTTTGAGTGATTTGATAGTGTAAAACATTCCTTATATCGGTGTATATAACCTAAACTTCTAAATATTATTGCTTTGGGATACAAATTTTGCGCTAATTATTATGAGATATACGTGCAGTGCACCTAAATAGAGACTATTATATTATAAATAGAAAAAGCAATGAGAAAATTAAAGTAAGAAATAAAAATAGTACTACAAAATGAGCAGAAGGTACTTGCTAGTAGCACGAACTCTGCCACGTTTGCGAATGGATGCGAGCTCTTCCATGACCATTTCAACGAGGTTGTGAACTGAATAGCTCCGAACAGTGACGTGGCTAAGAGGATAAGGCGTACAACGGAGAAATGAATGTAAATTCAAATGCTTTCTATTTCGGGAGGTGGTGAAGCATCTGCGTGAGGCGGCGAGCGGCGGCGTTGCGGCGGAACGGAAAATTACGCAGCTGTTCATGGCGCGAACCGCCATTGGGGTTTGGTTGAAAGTTAGAAATTGGTGGTTGTGATAGTTGGAGATGTCATGTAGCAATTGGGGATTTCGTTTGTTTTGGTTTTAGAAGAGGCTTTGGCCACTTCCCGTTACTTGTTGTAAGAGTTATCGGATTTCTGGTTTTACTAGAATGCCCCTGTTATTATGGAAATTTTATTAGTATCCAAATATACTTACTCACATTCCCTGTTTATACCAAATATATTTATGTGATATATTAAAGTAAAGTGCATTAATCGACTATAGGTATTAAATGATAAAAGTCTATTTAAAATACATATGTCAAGCAATTATTAGTTTTGGTATAAACAGTGGGTGTGAGTAAATTTTTTCATATTATTACAGTTAAGTGATTGTAAAAGCTTATCAGTGCTAATGTTTATACTGAACAAATGAATATAAGACAATGTACATAAATTTCTCACTTAATAGCTATGGTCAAATGGTACATATTCTTACTTTAGTTTTCAACTACTAGAATTTAATTATTTAAATTTGGTATAAACACGAATACAAATAAGTAAAGGATACTATGATTAAGTGAGACTCAAATAGTCAAATTATTACTACTATTAAAATTATGTATGTTGCGAGTACTTCGTAACAATATGCAGCATGTGTTATTACCGTAAAAATTGAATGGAGCGCCCTATTTGATCGCCCCTTTTTAACTTATATCCGTTTTGTTTTTCCGTCCGTACTCATTTTTTTTGTTAAAAGCATTTTAAAAAGACGATTTTACCCTTCTTTAATAAAAAATTATTGACAAACTGCCGGACAAAAATTTAAGCATGTTTAGGCTGAAGTTTTAGCAAATAAACTAAAAAACTTCAGCTTGTTTTCAGATAAAACTCATGACAAAACTGTAGATTGCGTTACAAAATTTCAGCATGTTTTAGTATGAATTTTTAGCAAATGAACTAAATAACTTCAGCATGCATTAGCAAAAACTCTTTAGAAAATTACATACTGCAAGACAAAAATTTAAGCATGTTTAGTCTAAAGTTTTAGCAAATGAACTAAAAAACTTAAGCATGTTTAGTCTGAAGTTTTAGCAAATAAACTAAATAACTTCAGCATGTTTTGTCTGAAGTTTTAGCAAATAAACTAAATAACTTCAGCATGTTTTGTCTGAAGTTTTAGCAAATGAACTAAATAACTTCAACATGCATTAGCAAAAACTCATTAGAAAATTACATACTACAAGACAGAAACTTAAGCATGTTTAGTCTGAAGTTTTAGCAAATGAACTAAAAAACTTAAGCATGTTTAGTCTGGAGTTTTAGTAAATGAACTAAATAACTTAAGCATGTTTAGTCTAAAGTTTTAGCAAATGAACTAAATAACTTAAGTATGTTTAGTCTGAAGTTTTAGGCAAATGAACTATATAGCTTTAGCATGTTTAGTGTGAAGTTTTAGCAAATGAACTAAATAACTTCAACATGTTTAGACTGAAGTTTCGGATAAAATTCATGGCAAAACTGTAGACTGCAGGATAAATAACTCCAGCATGCATTAGCATGAAGTTTTAGCTTCAATGTGAAACAACTTCATGCTATATTAGCATGAAGTTTTAGGTTCAACATGAAACAACTTCATGCTACATTAGCATGAAGTTTTAGCTTCAAGGTGAAACAACTTCATGCAAGTTTGATTCTGAAGATGAATCTGGACAAGTTTCTGATTTTTTTTATAAAGTTGCTGAGAGGAGAAGAGGAGATCGTTTTATATCTTTTGTCAGGGGTGTAATTGTCATATTATTACGGATTTTTTGTGAGATGACTACCAAATCAATAATTTTAAAAAATAGTGTACATGTTAAAAGGTGGAACAAATATATGGTACGGCTGCAAATCCGCTGTTATTACTAGAACCAATCATATATATTCACTTGTCATTAGAGGAGATGATCTCTTGTAGTCACTTGCAATTTGAATAGAAGAAAATGACCTTATCAGATCTCTTGTGTGGTATTTACACTCATAATAATTTGACCAGAAGACCATTATCACTCATATTAATTTTTTAATGAGGTGAGATTAAAACGTAGTATCGTTTCTCCAAAAAAGAAAAGCTAGATGTTCTATGGTTCCATAGCAAATCCACTTTCTTCGTTTTGTAACAACCTCAATCCCTGGTTAAATCGGTAATGATGTTACAATTTTGTTATTCTTTTTAAAAAAAATCCCGTGGTAAATACTTATTGTAATAGCAACCGAAGTTAAAATTAATAATACATGTTATATTAAAAGAATTAAATAAATTGTCAAAAAGAGAATTCAATTCAGAATTAGAAGTTAGAAGTTTATGTTTGTAAGACGCATAACAAATGAAAAACTACTCTTTTTCTCAAGCTATACAAGATTTTGCTTGCCGAAATTCAAACGGCAAAGATCACTTTTAGGCGCAACCGAAACTATAGCTGCCAACGTGTATAAAATTTATGTAGTTTTTGTATATAACTTATAGAAATGTATATATATATATATATATACAAAAATATATATTTTTCAGCTATTATTTTGAGAGCGGCTATATCGTGTCATTTCCCCATATTGAAACCAAAGATTGTTCCTAATAGGACATCCCAGTAGTTGAGAAGGCTCACCTCACCTGAAATTTTAAATAGCGATAAACTGTAATAACACGAGTTCAAATTCCAATGAGCCTTCCGAACGTTATATAGTGCGACTTGGAAAAATTCAGCAACCTTTCAAATATCAAATGTGTATATTTACTATATATAAGAATGTACTTCAATACAAAAACAGTTGATCAAATGTGATGTGTAGTTTCTAAGACATGTATATGCTGAAGCAATAACTATGCCACAATGACAATGGCATCAATTTACAAACAAATTGTAAGTGATGGCTAATCAACGACAGAGCTGACTGCACAGCCCCTGGATCTGAGACGTACTTAGATTCGACAAAGAATATGATCTGGTCTTGTTGCTGTTGGAGCATGTCAATGTTAGCTGGTTATCTGTTTGCTCAGACTGCAAGAACGAATCGGAAAATGAAGTTCAAATTTACATCCCTAACCTAAGTTCTGTAACCATGAATTCGGAAAATGAATAGTTTCATGTCACGACAGTGAAGGAGCTTTATTGAGATTCGTGGAATGAGAAATTCAGTAACTACTTACCATACAGGAAACAGGCTCTGTGTTGCAACTCCACCTTGAAGTGGGTACGCAACTCATATAGTGGCACCAAGAACAATGATCGTTTAAATCTACTCCACGGAGGAGCATGACCAAGCCGCCAGTGAACCTGCACCAAGGAGAATCAACTACTAAGATAAATAAGTTCATCAAATTCAGAATCTTCTCTATCCTAAATTTATAGTTTAAAGGCTATAATTATCAAAATCACGGAGATGAAACCATGAACTGATAGATAACAGAAGACTAGAGTAATGGGACGTACATCATACAAATAACATGTCACTTCGATTTTCAAGCTAGGCATATTACGGTGACTGCAGTTGCTTGGTAACAAATAAGTGCTTCACTATGTCGGGATCCATTGATCAAAAGGTAATTAAGAAGGGAATGAAAACAACTTAGTTTCATCCGATCACTACTACATGTTCCTTTGTCACTCGACTTAGCACCCATTAGGTTCATAACAAATAGCATATATGACAGCACCAACAGCAGAAACTTGTCTAGGAATGAGATTTTCATATTTTCTTCTTTTTTACTTTTAGTTTCTCAAACTGGAGTAGAATCCAAATAAAAGAGATGATAAAATGTCAAAAAGAAAAAAGGACTGGTGAGATAGATAGTTAAAAAAAGCAAAATGTGTGAATATTAAAAACACTGTAGTTTAATTTAACACCCCACCACCAAAGAAAGAACAGATCCTTTTGGCACTTCTTCTGCAGCCCAATTAAAACATGACAGCACAGGAAAAACAAGGTACAACTCTAAAGAAACTTACCCAATTATCAGAAGAATAAGAGAAATAACCCATAGGACCATCTGATACAGCTTGAACTTAGGTTTAGCTGATGTTGAAGAATATGCACTGGATGCATATCTCTGGCTCACCCAACCAAATTGGGGCCGAATCAGAAAGACGAAACCAAGAAGAAAACCAGACATAAATCCTCCAATATGGGCGAAGTTGTCAACATGCGGGAGAATTCCGACCGCCAGATTTATAACAATGATGACCACAAGAGTCACTAAAACTGTGAGCTGTAGAGAAGGGGAAAACAAGGAGCCAAATGGCTTTATAAGATGATTGGTTCTCTATCAAGTGATCAGCAAGCATACCATAACGGCAGGTGAGAACTGTGATAAGGAGTTGTTCGATAAATACCTTATTGGCATATATAGTCCAATTGATTATCAGCTCAGAAAGCATGCTCCCCAGCAACCCAAAAAGTGCACCAGAAGCACCGACAGATATATTTGACTTAATAAATAGAGCTGAGAACAAGCTGCCACCAAGTCCCGCAATGATATAGAGCAGGCCAATGCGTACTACGAAACATAATAAAGAAAAATAAGCCACTGCATTCAGCTCAAACCATATAAACATGTATAAGGAAAAATAAAATAAAATGGATATATATAATATACTGCAATCCACCTCTATTGAGAACTGCAAAGAAGATGCAGACCATCACACAAACCTTTTAAGCAAAAAGGAAAAAAAGAACAAGATATGACTACCGGAGACTTGAGCATCTAACCGGACAAGGCCAAACAACTGATTTAGGGAATACTTAATTCCATAAATCTCAAATGTGATAATTGAACTGAATCCTCTTGTACAAATGGACATCAAGGGATCAAATGTTATGCATGTAATGCAAATGATAAAATAGCACTGGTTTGACAATTTTATATCAGCACATTCAGACAAGAGCACCTCTCCACTCAATTGGATCCATTGAATAGTTCAGCAGCACCTTTTACAGCCAAATATTTTACAGGAGAAGATAATATTTAGAAAAAGGGGGAAAGGAAGTGTTAATTAAGAGTATCAATCAGAGTATTCCCATATATTTCATATCCTTGTCCCATGCTCCAGTCAGTAGTCAGTACTCAGTACTACAAGAAAGTTGAAAAAAACTTCAGAGAGATTTCCTATGGCATGCTTCAAATGGGGACAGGAAATTTCACTTGGTAAATAGGGAGACGGTCACAACATGAAAGTGTTGGGGTGGATGGGATTAACAATTTAAGGGTTTTTAACAAGGTGTTATCGGATAAGTGGCTATGTAAATTCAGGATAGAGGCGAATGCCTTTTGGAGGGGGGTGATCGCGGGGAAATATGGGATCTTGAAAGAGGGATGGAGTAAAGATATCAAACTTCCTTATAGGTGCGAGTATGGAGGAATATCTTGAATGTGTGCAAAGAGTTTAATGGGAATGTATCATTCAAGGTGGGTGATAGGAGCAGGGTAAGTTTCTGGGGACATAAGTTGTGCAGGAATAGCACCTTGAGAACCACATTTCCAAACATGTATAGAAATTCATGTCAAAAGAAGATATTAGTCCAACAGATACAGAGTCTACAAGGGGAAGAAGTGCATTGCAATTTGAGGTTCAGGAAAACCTTGCAAGACTATGAGGTTGCAGAATTCCATAGTTTGATTGAATTGCTTCACAAACAAAGTGCTTCACAGGTTAGCCACGATGAATGGAGATGAGGGGCAGGAAATAATGGTGTCTTCTCTGATAAGTCCTATTATGAGAAGCTTCTGAGTAGGGAGGATTCAACTTGCCCTCATCTCTCGATATGGACCTCAAGGGTACGGAGAAAGGTGTGTTTTTTAATTCGCTAGCTGCACAAGGGATGATCTTGATAGCTGAGGATTTGAGGAAGAGAAAGATAACTTATTTCAATTAGTGCTGCATGTGTAAAAACTCAAGAGAAGACTTGAATCATTATTTGAAAGATTATGCATTTCAATTGGTGCTTATTTTGTTGCTGAAAATACTGAGATGATTTGGACTTTAGTTGACAATGCCAGTCACTGTTAAAGAACAATTTTTAGCTGGATTCTTAGAAGATGGAAGAGAAGACGCAGAGCATGGGATATTGCACTTTTAGCACTAATGTAGATCACATGGAAAAAGAGAGAAAGAAAGAATAGGCGATCTTTTAATAAAGTAGAGAATGATTTTGTACACTTGAGGAGTAGCATCTTATCCTTTATTTCTTTTTTGTGCACCCACGAGGTCCCTATATGTATAGAATATTATCATTCGTAGAAATACATTTGACAAGGTTTTCTATCTTTTG
>AWOL01S0016785.1:18495-37023 GCA_000715115.1 Nicotiana otophora | reverse complement strand
ATATCCTGCAGAGTTATGTTTTTACATTCAACTACTCCATTTTGCTGTGGTGACCTTGGTACTAAAAAATTATGAGTGTATCCCTAATCGTTGCATAATTCTTCAAAAGCTCTACTTTCAAATTCTCCTCCATTATCACTTTGAATGGTTGTGATAAGATGCCCTTTTTCTCGTTCAATTCGTTTACAGAAAATCTCAAAGGTTTTCAACGCTTCATCTTTATGAGATATGAAAATCATCTATGTAAAACGTGAGTAGTCATCAACAATAACAAAATCATATTGTTTTACCCCCAATGCTGGAAGTTCTAGTGGGTCCAAACAAGTCCATGTGAAGTAATTGTAAAGGCTTGGTAGTAGACACAATGTCCTTGGTTTTGAAAGAGTTTCTAGTTTGCTTACCAATTTGACATGAATCATATACATGATTTCTAGAAAAATTGAACTTGGGAAGACCAATAACTAATTCATGCTTAGAGAGTCTCTCAAATAGATGCATGCTTGCATGACCAAGTTATTTTATATCAGAGCCATGGATCATCAGATATGGATGCTAAACAAATATGACTATCTAGCTTTTCAATGCCATCAAGAATGTAAGCATTTCCATACCTTTTACCAGGAAGAATGATTTTACCTGCCTCATCTTCAATAGCACATCTTGTTTTCTTGAATTTAACTTCGTTCCCCAAATCACACAGTTAACTACTACTCAAGAGATTTTAGTTGAGTCCATCTACAAGATATACCTCTGTAATATCACAATTATTGTTGAATAGAACTATGTCGGTACCAACTATCTTTCCTCTTGAATGATCTCCAAATTTGACATTTCCTCTATTTATTTTTGTGGCTTCTTTGAACAGATAATTCACGCATGTCATGTGACTCGAACACGCACTCTCTAAATACCATTTTCCTTTTTGACTCTTTCTGTGGTGTTCCTGCAAAATAGAATTATTACCTTCTTTTAGGTACCCAAGCTTTCATAGGTCCTTGTTGGTTAGTTCTACTAGAATTAGGATTATTTTTGGGTTTCCAAATCCATCCTAAAACATTAGATTTATGAAATCTATAGAAAGAGTATTTATGTCCAACTTTGTTACAGTAATGACACACGGGGGTTGATCCATTATTCGATCTCCCACTTGTGTTAGTACTTGTGGACTCAGTTCTAGCTAGTCCTTTTCCAGTTGACTTGTAAGTCTCCTGGTTAGATTTTACAGAACTGTGACTGGTGGATTTGCGCATGCCATTAAATTGCATTTGCAATTCCTAAACTTCATCTTGAAGTACATCTCTTTCGATTTCACAGACTTCAAGCTTAAGTTCCCAGTCATTCTTTCCCCTATTGAGTCTCCTTAATTCATTCAAACAAAATTGAGGCACCTTCAGGTTAAGGTCAAGAATATAATGCAATTCATTACATCTATCACAGTCATAGGATCTTACCTCGCTTGTTTCACCTCGTGCCATGAAACAATTTTCAGTATCTTCTTTGCATTCATCGTCTGATGCATCTTCATCAGTCCAACAACCAGAGTATCTGTTCATGTCATTTTCCAAGATGGTAATAAAGCACAGATTTGTTATTTCTTCGTGTTCTGAACTATCTTTATCACTCCAATTTCTGAAGGATTTGTTTTTTGTTGAATCCTCTGGAAATTTTCCTCTTAAGTTCTGGGCATTTAGCTTGAACATGGCCATACCTTCCACATTCAAAGCATTGTCCGTCATTTTTATCTTGTTCATTGTATTGCCTGGTTCGTCTGGATGACATCCTTCCTTTCTTTGTATTTTTGCATCTTCTCATCAATCTATTCATGTTTCTTGACACCATGGCGATTTCTTCTTCAGGAGCTTCTAGATCATCACCAACCTCATTTTCAAGTACTTTACTTGTAGTTTTGAAAGCAACTGTTTTATTCTTTTTCTTCTTGATGATTTTTCTTGAGATGGGTTTTCTTAAATGTAATAAGATCTCCTCGTAGTTCATCATATGAAAGTTTGTCTAGAGCTTGAGATTGGAGTGCAACTACCTTTTTCTGCTAGATAGTAGGTAGACTACTCAGGATTTTTTGAATTTGATCACCGCTTGAGTAGGGTTTACCAAAGGCTTTCAGATTGCCAATGATTTTACTGAATCGTGCAACTATATCCTCAATAGATTCCCCTTCTTTCATCTAGAAGAGTTCATAATCATGAACGAATAGATTTATCTGAGTTTCCTTCACTTTGCAGGTTCTTTCATAAGTGACTTCCAGTTTGTCCCACATTTCCTTGGCAGTGTCACAGCTTAAAATTTTCTCATACTCTTCTCCACTAATGGCACTATAAATCACGTTTTGTGCCTTAGCGTTGACTTGAACAACAACCATTTGCTCATCTATGCATTCATCTATATCCTCAGGGTCAGCGGGTAGTTGAGTTGGAGCTGGTAGTGTGTAGTTTCCCTTTTTGATAACGCATCATATTTTGAAATCATAGGATTTTGTATAAATTTCCATTCGCACTTTCCAGTAAGAAAAGTGTTTTTCATTGAAATATGGTAGCCTGAATTGCGACGTTCCTTCTTGAAAGAGTGCTCCAATAGTTACTTGATTTAACATGACCTTTTCCCACAAACTGTTAAGCAAAAGTGTGAGACCTGCTCTAAATTCAATTGGAAGTGCAAGAGAGGGGTAAATTGTAATTTTTTTTTCTTTTTCTAGGTAGTCAACTAACTTGCATTCTAGTCGACTAGGCTTTTGAAATTTGAAGATGGAAAAATAATTTTATAAAATAAATGACACAAAATATTTTTATACTGGTTCATATTCAGAATGAATCCTACGTCCAGTCCCCTTGGGTTGCAAGGGAGTTCTCTTTCAAGTATGAAGTGGCTTAGTACATATGGGTTGATGTTGTTATACACCAGTTTTGTCACTTTGTTCTTCTCTCTATGCTCGATACAATGCCTCACCAGTGTTCTTTTCTCTCACTCTTCTCTTCCTAGTTACACAAGAAATCTATAGCAAACTACAGTGCTTGTTTGAAGTAGAACAAAGAGATTGAAATTGGTTCGATCAAAGTATATCCTTCCCTGGCATCTTCTGTAGAATATATTACAAGTTGGTCTCCATTCTTCACGGCGTGATAGTTGAATGATTGAAAGTCAACCTAAGGGAGTTGATTCTCAAAATCAATCAAGATGATTTTCTTCCAAGAATAAATTGGACTTTCCTTTCGTTGCTTCCTTGATTTACTTTTCCTTGCAAACCATTTAGATGAATATTCTCTGTAGATCTTTTATGTAGATTGACTGATTTTCTATATTGATTGATTGATCTTCTATGCTGATTGATTGATGCCTTCCGTAAATAGTTGATTCGAGTATCCGTTTTCCATAATACACGCAGTCACAATAATTTAACTTCTTGATTCTTGCCTTTGTATCTTGACTTGCACATTTGATTCCTTGATTCTTTCTTTCAAACCTTCTGCTAGAATATTTCCTATTCTTGTGATACCCTTCTTTGGAATTGGTTCCTTGCAAGTAGAAATAAGTTATTGTCTATCATTAAAACATATATCTAACAAATTCAAAATTTAAAATTTATGAGTTCAAATTCGAGTTTCTATAATATATTTGTACTTATTTACTGAATTTTTAATACGTATAGAATTTGAGCCAAATCTATTCGAATGAATCCATAACTAACACCCTACATCAGCCCCTAACGGTAAGCCAAATACGTCGTGCACCAGCTAATGAGAATTTGCCTTCATTTTCTTACCATATATTATTTTCATATCTCTTGTATGAAGGGCGATATATTTACTTAATAAGAATTTTCTTTTCTTAAATTATAAATCTTTTATATTTGTCTAGTCTTTTTTCTTGGAGGAAACAATTTTGGACATCTATAAGTTGAGAATCCTTCCTTCTCATTTAATATCATCCAAAATATAACAATAAGGTTTTTGAGAGTATTGTTTAGGGGAGGGTTAGGACAAGTGTTAGCCTACTATTTATGTGTGCCTCCTTGTGAGGTTTTTCTTTTAATATTTTATATTCTCTTTTATATAGTAGATTGCTCATCTCCGCCTATAGATGTCGGTCAATTAGCAGAATCACCCTAATGTTAGTGTCTCTTTTGGGAAAATTTCTCTTTGGTTATCAAATTTGCCATCGTTAAGAGTATACTTTGCTAGCTTTCGCATGATATTAGATTATTTCGATCCTAACACCAGCCTATCTCATCTCAGCTAGATCGTACCTAAGTTTTATATACAGAACTTGGAGAATATTCAGATAGTGACTTTGAGACTGATCACAGCGAAATTCTCTTATATAAACAACACTACCTTGTACATTAATGGACACTACCCAATCACCACACAATAATCATTCCAATTCAGTTATATTATCAAGCATTCCTTATAACTTTCGGCATTTGCAAGCTTCCTTTACTGATATTTTGTACTTCAATACCACACAAGAGGGGGGTTATTTGTGCGATGTCTAATTTTTTACGTGCATAGATTATAGAAGGACATAGTTCTTCACTGCGTTCCTTACACTATAGTTGTTGAATAGTAAATGCAGAAAGTAAAGAACACAAGTATTTTTACGTGAAAAACACCTGGCTCAAAAGGTTAAAATCTCACGACCAACTTCCCAATAGGATTTTTCCCAAGACTCCACTAAATCACTAAGCCAAAAACAGTGTTTACAAAACTCTTGTAAACCTAAGGATTACCTCTTACCCTTTATGGCAACCGGCCTTAGACTGTTGCGACGATTTCAAGTTAACTTTAACTTGAACAATACACTCAAAGCACCTAGTAAAACTTCTTCTAAATAAAGCTTAAAGGTACAATTCAAAAGCCCTACAATAATGAACTAGAATAAAAGAGAGACACTTGGAACTGGTTCTTCTATCTGGTTCATGTTGCTTCAGGTTCGCACACTTAAATCACACAAGAATGGATGGAAAAATACCTTGCTATTTTGCTCTCAATTCTTGTTTAACTTCAGCGTTTGTGGGTACCTGTAAAAGAGAAAACAACTGATATAGAGAGAGTTAGTAGAATAAGGATTAACTAGAGTTCTAATACTCTACTCTTCCATGGAGGAAGAGTTATATTTATTTTCAACTTCTAACTCCTCCCTTATCTAGGGTAGAGTTCTCTTCAAGTAAGGACTCTTGCTCCTTATTAATTATGCAACCTTTTCATTCAAGAGATATCAGATATAACCACTTATGCATATCTCCATTGCATGAATGTCTTGTGATTGAATCTTCCCGTTCCCTGTGTACAGAATTAAAGGATCTGGTTCATGTATGCGTTTCTTTGTCAATCATCAAAACAAACTTATTAAGGTCAATCAATTCTCCATTTTTGATGATGACAAACTATATGCTTTTCATAAGCATAAAACCTGTTTCAACTCAGCTCAACATCAACAAAATGTTAGAACACTTACCATTTTAAAGTCTCAAATCATCAAGCACCAGGTTCATTAGGTTATAAATATCACAATCAAAGTAAAAAAGCACAACCTGCCTTCCCTCTTTTGGCATCATCGAAAAGCTGCATAATTATGTTAGATAACCAGATTTTAATAAATCTTACTCATGCCATTTAGGCTACTTCAAATGTAATTATGGAGTCAAGTATCACTTATCAATCTAAGGATATTTGCCATCTAAGAACTATCAATAAATAATTAGAGCAAAATCAGTGATTATAATTTATAAGAGTCATCCACAAAGCGTAGAAGGAAATAAAAGTACTGCACCATGAGCAAAAAGACAAAAAACTATCCCATTCATATCACTGGTTTTATAACTAGGCTAGGAAGGGTTTAAGGCTGGGAAGGACCAGGTTCTTGATTTCTGGCCTGAAGTAGCTTCAACATGTCATGAAGAATGCCTTTATTCTTCTCCTTTTCGTTTGCAAGCTCAGTCTTGAGAGCATCCCTCTCAGTTTCTACTTCAGTCGGCCCCTTCTTTAGCCTCTCAATCTCAGCATCCTTAGTCTCACACTCCTGCTCAAAGACTTTCACTATGTTGTTCACAAACACCCTCTCGGATGAACGAGGTTCTTTGAGAGTAGCATGGACTTCATAGTCACAGGCAATCAAGATGTTGGACCCAAAGTGATCTTTTCTTGTACTAACATCCCATTTATTGAGGGGAACCTTAAAGTGAGCAAGCACAGTTGTGAGAATGAACCCATAGGGTATGGCGTGAGTTTTGGAGCCAACGAATACCTTATCAAGGAGCTGGATGATAAACCCCAGCCAGTTGATCTGCCTCCCACTATCCAGGCACTCCATAAGGACCAGGTCCATGAAGGTTGCAATGTGCCTTCTTTCTTGTCTGGGCAGAACAACATGGTTGACAAATTCAAAGAGCATCTTATGGGCGGGTTTCATATCACTTTTGTATTCAACCTTGGGTGGTATCTCTAAGCCACTGTCAGCAAATTTCCTAGTAATGGAAATGAAGGTAGGTAGGTTTTCTTGGCTTGGCCATTTCAGCTTCTTGTAATCATTGTACCCTTCAGCTGGTACCCCTAGAATTTCTCCCAGTTCCTTGGCATCAAAGATCACAGTCACCTTTTTCACTACATTGGTTACCCTGCCATTCTTGATCTCACAGTTAGCCATGAACTCTACAATTTCTGCTCGGACTAGTTTTTCTTCCATCTGAAGGACCATGTCCTTACATCCCTGAATTTCAAGCTTCTCCAGCAGCATCACCATTCTTTCCTCTTCCAAGTCCCTAAGGAGTCTACCCTTCAAAATTGTTCTTTTTCCAAACTTCACCATTTTGTCCTATTCTTCATTAGTTTCCTCTTCTTCACTCTCTTCTTCCATTACTTGCACTTTCTTTGATTTCCTAGCAGACCTGATACTTTTTGCCAAGGAAGAAGGCTCAGTATCAACAGTCTTTGAATGGGACTTTTTTTTACAAGTCTTTCTTTTCTTCACTTTTTGAGTCACAACCTCCACCTCCTCTGCCCCATCTTCATCGTGAAGGACCATGTCCATCTCCTTAATCTCAATTTCCTCAACTGGTTCACTCACTTTCTTCTTTCCCTTTGCAACAATTTTTCTTTTACACTCTTTTAAAGCCCTTTCAAGTTCAGCCTCACTCTGCTTCCTCTGACCCATTGTAGCTCTTTCTCTTATAGGAGGAGTCTCTACAGGGATAGATGAGGCAGCATTTCTCTTCTTGTGTGCCCTAGAAGTTCCATGGACTTTAACACCTGAACGTTTCTTGTTCAATGGATTATAGCTATCAGACACCTTTTCTAGTACATATTCGAGGAGTTCCTTCACAGATGGAACAGGTTCTTGGAATCTCTTCCTCAACCTAACCAGCCCCTCAACTGCACTTGCATCCCCAGATTCACTACCTCCTTCTTCTCTCCAACTTTCTTCCTCCTCAACAGCTTCCTCACTCCATATCACCATTGCCCACGTTTCCTCAGTCAACCCAACAGGAGTAGGTGACTATTCAACCACTATTTTCTTTTCCCTTTTCCCGTTACATCTCCTTGAACACCCTCACTCTCTTTTTCTTTTTTCTTTTTATTTTTACCACCAATTTTACCAAACTCAGTAGTCTCTACCCTATCAATGGTACCAACCAGAACAAATATGTTCTCCAGATTTTCAGTCACATCAGAAATGATCTCAGATGTAATATTTAGACTAGAGGTTACATGTTCTATTTCAGATGAAATAGGTTCTTCCCCCTCAGTTGCATACTTGAAAGATTCTTCTGATTTTTGGGGTTCCTTTACTTGACATGCCTTCAATTTCTCATCCAATTTCTTGGATAGTTCACTACCAGCCACTGTCTTACGAGCAAGAATTTTGACTCGTCATTTCTTGGAGGTAGGTGTGGTTGAAGGTGGGGTGATGATTCTTTGGGTGGTGAAGAAGGGTTTTCATAAGGGTTTACCATTGATGTGTGTAGAAAAAATGAGGGAAGATAGAGAGAATTTTACGGCATCTTGAAAGATTAGAAGTGAAGAAATGGTTAAAGGGTAATCAATTTAAAGAGGGAGAGTTGGAGTGGGTAGCGGTTGCTTTTTGAAGTTCAGAACTCTAGTCAATCTGGGAAAGTCAGTTGAATGGGCGTTAGATTCTTCCCTAGATTCTAGGCAAATATGGCGTGTGGGGCGTTTTTTGGTGAAACGGGTTCGTTTGTAACTGATAGACTTGAGGGAGATTAGGATTTAATGGGACTCTTTTTATCATGATCCAAATACAGTTATTTCAAAATATGCGGAATGGAGAGTACATACCATGTAATCTTGATGAACCAGGTTCTTCACTGAGAATTCTCGTGTAAGTCTGAATTTTACAAGAAAATACAGATAATATCATTAGAGATTAATAAAATATTTTAGTACATGGCACAAGAGTATACTAATAAAAGTATGAAACTGAACAAAATCTAATCTAATTATTTACAAAATTCACAAATTACCTAGCCAATTATTGAGTTAGAACTGGTTCCTTTTTGGTGATCTTAATCATCCCTAATTCTAACATAATCCTTTCAGATTGATATCTACTTAGAGCTTTTGTGAAGAGGTCAGCTATTTTCTTAACAATAGCACAAAATTCCACGATAATCAAATATTTCTCATAGTTGGCCCTCAAAAAGTGAGTGCTTAGTTCTTTTTTGATGAACAGAGCTCTTGGTCATACAATTGCATTGGTGTTATCACAAAAGATGGGGATACATCCTACATAAATTCCAAAGTCCGTTAATTATTGCTTGATCCACAACAATTGAATACAACATGAGGCAGCAACTACATACTCATCTTCAGCAGTAGATGGATCATAGTTATGTTGATGGATCATAGTTCCATTTGAATTTTGTTTAATTTGTAAGACTAAGAAGAAATTAAGCTCACCCATCATACTCATTTCAAATTCACTCCTCATTAGCTTAGAAAATTCTTTATTTAACCTATCTATAGTTGCTCCAAAGATTATATCATCAACATATATCTGAATTACCAAGAGAACTTTACCTTTTTCTTTTAAGAATAATGTATTGTCAATTTTACCTCTCTTGTAGCCATGCTCAAGCAAGAATTTAGACAATCTTTCATACCATTCCCTTGGAGCCTGCTTGAGCCCATAAAGTGCCTTTTCAAGCTTGTACACATGATCAGGACATTCCTTGCTTTCAAAGCCAGGAGGCTTCTTGACAAATACTTCTTCCTTTAGATAGCTATTGAGGAAGTCACTCTTGACATCCATCTGATGGAGAGTGAATTCCATGTAAGCAGCAAAGGCTATAAGGAGTCTAATTGCTTCCAATCTTGCAACTAGAGCGAAAGTATCATCATAGTTTATGCCCTCCTCTTGACTATATCCTTGAACCACCAATCTTATCTTGTTCCTTGTAATTGTTCCATCTTCATCAAGTTTGTTTCTGAATACCCATTTAGTGCCAATTACTGATCTAATCATTGGGTCTTGGTACTAAATGCCAAACTTGACGTCTCTCAAATTCGTTGAGTTCATCTTGCATTGCATTGCATTCACCCAGTTTGCATCCTGCAAAGCCTCACAAACATATTTAGGTTCAATAAGAGATAAAAACGCATCAAAAGCATAGATGTTATTCAAAGAAGATCTGATTTTGATTCCAGAGGTTGGATCAATAATTATGTTCCCAATAGGATGAGAACTTTGATACTTGTAAGGTTTTACAACCAGTTGGTTTTCCTTAGATGTTCCTTCAATGTTTTGTTGCTAAGGAACGCGTTCATGGACAGGCTCCCTCGAGATTTGAGGATCAACTCCTCTCTGTTCAGTTCCTCCTGTCAGGTTGCCCTGAGTGGACAGACATGTTTCATTACCTGTTCCTTCCTCTGGTTCAGCTTCAACCTGGGTTGTAGTTTCATTTGAGTTTCTTACCAACCGAATTACTTCATCATCTTGTTCCTGCCTCTCAGAAAGAATGTTAGTTTCATCAAAAACAGCATGCACACTTTCTTGTATAGACATAGTTCTTTTGTTATAAAGATTATAATATTTACTATGTGAATAATATTCCAAGAATACTCCCTCATCACTTCTGGGATCAAATTTACCTAGGTAGTTTTTTCCATCATTTTGCACAAAGCACTTGCATCCAAATTCCCTAAGGTGGGATATATTTGGCTTTCTCCCTTTAAGTAACTCATAGGGAGTCTTCTCAACAAGAGGTCTAGTCATGCACATATTTATGATGTAGCATGCAGTGTTCACAGCTTCTGCCCAGAAGCTATGGGGAAATTTACTAGCAAGTAGCATAGTCCTAGCCATTTCCTCCAATGTCCTATTCTCTCTTTCAACTACTCTGTTTTGTTGTGGAGTTCTAGGAGCAAAAACTTTATGATCTATGCCATGCTCATCACAAAATTTAGCAAATTTAGCATTCTCAAATTCAGTACCATGATCAGACCTAATTGATGCAAGTTGATTACCTAGTTGTTTCTGAATTTTTCTAACAAATGAAGTGAACATGTCAAATGCTTCATCTTTAAATGTTAAAAACTGTGTCCAGGTAAACCTAGAGTAATCATCAACAAGAACTATAACATATCTCTTACCACCTCTGCTCAATGTTCTCATTGATCCACATATATCCATATGTACCAGTTCCATCGTCCTGGTAGTACTTACCATTTTTTTGCTTTTAAAAGAGGATCTAACATAATTACCCCTTGTACAAGCCTCACAAACTTTATCTTTCTTGAACTTAATGTTAGGAAGCCCTATCACCAAGTCCTTGAAAACTAATGTGTTGAGTTGACTTAGACTGGCATGTCCAAGTCTCTTGTACCAAAGGAGGGGACCCTTATCGAACACACTTAAGCAAGTGAGTTCATAATCTAAAAGTGTGGACAAATCCACCACATATGTGTTATTCACCTTTTTTCCGTGCAAAACTATCTTGTCAATGGTAAGATTAATTACAAAATATTTTGTAGAGGTGAAGGCTACTATGTTACCTCTATCACACAATTGTGATACACTTATTAGATTGTACTTCAGTCCATCTATCAAGTAGACATTATTAATAGAGTGAGAATCGGTCTACCTACCTTTCCAAGCCCAATGATCTCACCTTTCTTTCCATTTTCAAAGGAGACATTACCTCATTTGAGATCCTCAAGTGAAAGGAACTGGTTCTTGCTTCTTGTCATGAGCTTTGAGCAGCCACTATCCATGTATCATATGTGGATGTTCCCCTTCACTTGGACCTGCAAAAAGAAGTCAGGGGTTATTCTTAGGAACCCAAACTAGTTTGGGTCTCTTTCTATAGGCAAAAGGATAAATCAAATTCTTTGTAGCCCAACTTGGCAGCCTATTTTCTCCTAGAACAAATTTTTTGTTCTTTTGATCTGCCTTTTCTTTTTTGCAGTGCAATCACTCTTGTAGTAACCAGTGTTTCCACAGTGTGTGCAAATATTATTCTTAGGGAGTGTGAGGTACTTGCTTTTGGGATCCCACTTAGGTGCAGAGTTCCTTAAGACAAGTCCTCTTCTATTGCTACTACGATGTTCTTGTAACCATGAAAGTGCATCAGAGGACCTGTTCCATTTACAAGTTCTATCTAGCTCATGCTTGACCTTGTTCAGATCCTTCTTTAAGACTCTTACCAGTCCATCCCTTTTATACAACTCATCTTTTATTTTACCTATATTTTATTCTAAAGTGAGTTTTGTGTGACCAACTATCTTTCTACCTATTCCTAATTCAAATTTTAGATTTTTAGATCTAAGTTCTAGGACGGTTGTATCAAGTGTATGAACCTGGTTCTTCAACAAAGTATTTTCACTTTCTGTTTCACAAGCCCGAAGTTCTAGATTTTTGCACTTAGTTTTCAAAATCATACATTCTTTGGACAGTTGTTCTTTTTCAATATTCACATCCTCAGATTCATCAATCCGCTCTAGTAATAATTCAGATAATCTTTCTTTAGACAAAAAATTTATCTTGTCTTTGAGATGAAAGACACTTACCTGAAGTTCTTCATCAAATTCTCCAATAGCCATTAGTGCTCGTTCATCATCATCTGAGCTTTCTCCCCAAGCAGCGACCATAGCCTTGTTTGATTCTTTGTTGTTGCTTTTCTTTGGAATAACCTATTCCTTCTTCATGTTCCTTCGTTTAGCTCTTTCCTTCTTTCACTCAATCTTCCACAAAGGACATATTTTGATCATGTGATCAGTCTTTCCACACTTGTAACAGCAATCATTGGTTTGCTTCTCCAAAGCTCTTGCCTTGTTGTAGCTTTCACTTCTTGAAGAATCATTTCCTCTCCTTAGGTACTTCTTAAAGTCTTTGGTGATCATTGTCTTTTCATCATCTTCCAGATCATAACCTTCAATGATTCTGAGTCCCAAACTCCTTTCCTTCTTCGGTACATCCATTTTCATGGTTTGTCTCCTAAGTTCATAGGCAGTAAGGTTTCCATTCAATTCATCCAGAGGGAGTGTAGCAATATTCTTTGACTCCTGGATAGGAGTAATCTTGCTTTCCCAAGTAATTTGCAAAACCTTAGTGAGTATCTTCTCAATTCTTTCTTCTTTAGGGATAATCCCGCCAAGAGATTTCAGTTCATTTGTCAATATAGTGAACCTTGTGTCATATCCTGAATGGTTTCTCCATCTTTCATAGCAAAGTTTTCATACTGAGAGTACAGTAGGGTTCATCTTGATCTCTTCACCTGAGTTTTTCCTACATGTGCCACTTGTAGTGTGTCTCAAATTTGCTTAGCAGTGGAACAGCCTTGGATTTTGTTGTACTTATCTGGACAAGGTCCACAAATAAGCCATTTCTTGGCTTTGGCATTCTTTTCCCACTTCTTCATATCCTCAATATTCCAATCAGCTCTTGTCTTTGGCACATCTACTCCTTCAGTATTTTTCTTCAAAGTAGCCGGTGGACTATCAGTGACAATGTCCCATAGCTCATAGCCCTCTCTCTGTATGTGATCTCGTATTTTTGACTTCCACCAAGAGTAGTACTGGCCATTAAAGAGTGGTGGCCCAGTAGTGGATTGTCCTTCCCAATTTTCAGGTGGTGCACTCATCTTGATCTTCTCCGCCTCCTCGAGGACAACCCGCTCTCATACCAATTGATATTTGGAACTTCAATACCACACAAGAGGAGAGGTGATTTGTGTGGTGTCCAATTTTTCGTGTGTCGAGATTGTAGAAGGACTTGGTTCTTCTATGTGTTCCTTACACTACAGTTGCAGAATGATAAATGCATAAAGTAAAGAACACACGTATTTTTACGTGAAAATATCTGGCTCAAAAGGTGAAAAAAGCTCGACCTACTTCCCAGTATGATTTTGCCCAACACTCAACTAAATCACTAAGCCAAAAACAACGTTTACAAAACTCTTGTAAACCTAAGGATTACCTCTAACTCTTTGTTGCAACCAACTTCAAGCTGTTGCGACAATTTAAGTTAACTCTAACTTGAACAATACACTCAGAGTACCTAGTACAAATGCTTCTAATTAAAGCTGAAAGGTACAACTCAAATAGGCCTACTACAATGAAAATAGAATAAAAGACAGACACGTGGAACTGATTCTTCTATCTAGTAATATGATTCGCTTAAAATATCAAGCCCTAGATAATAATGCAAAAGTTTGGGCTAACTTAGCTTACAGATAAAGCAAAAATACATATTACTACTAATTAGTTGGTCCTAGTAAATATGTTGGTAGACAAGGTGGGTTGCTCTGATGGTAAGCACCCTCCACTTCCAACCAAGAGGTTGTGAGTTCGAGTCACCCCAAGAGCAAGGTGGGGAGTTCTTGGAGGGAAGGATGTCGAGGGTCTATTGGAAACAGTCTCTCTACCCTAGGGTAGGGGTAAAGTCTGCGTACACACTACCCTCTCCAGACCCCACTAATGGAATTATACTGGGTTGTTGTTGTTGTTGTAGTAAATATGTTGGTAACTAAGCTCTGTGATCTTCATTTAATTTTCTCACTCTATGGCGCATCATTTATTTGTTCCTTGAAAACTATCTCCACATTACCCCTTTAAACCTCACCAACCCTCAGCAGCCCATGTGCTTACTACGGTTTTGTGGCAGTATTTTACCAGTTTATGATCTCCAGCTGGCATATTCTAATGGTTAATAATTAATCCAAAACTAAAAACTAATCGATCATATTTCAGAGCCATGTGGGGGCTATGCCATCAACTTGGACCATTAATCAAGCAAGTTGGTGTAGATTTTTTTATTTTTATTTTTGTTTTTGTTGGTGTAGATCATTATCAGCAAGGTTTTGACTTGTAAATACTTTTAAATAAATTGAAAAAGTTCAAAATAATCCAACCATCCACGTGACATGTTGAATCAAGATGCCATCTAACATTCACCAAAGAGTTGAAAATTGTTTATATGAACTTAGTCATTTATTTGATTATGTTTTAGATAAATTTCATTATTTTGGCAATATAGAGTTTTTGCTAGCAAATAGGTGAACCAAAAATCTAAATTTATGAGTTCTGCATTTTTAAAAAAACAGCTATTAAGTTCCCGATAAATTATGTTTACATATTCGGTGAATTTCTTAACCGTGTTTTGTCCAAAACTATTAAATTTTGCTGAACCCGTTTCTAGAACTCTAAATCCACCTCACAAAATCTCAAGAATTCAAACCTAAGAACAGTAACGGCCTTTTTTCCTGAATAGTGGTATCTGACCAAGTTTACATGCACCTCAACCAATCCACCATATACTTGTTATCTGGAATCAAGCACAAATACCAAATAATTCTGCATCAAAAAAGACTATAGTTTTTATTCCAGAAAGAAGGGGAGATAATATAGACCAGAAAAATTAGAGAAAATCATCAATCTCATTAGTTATTGAAACCAGAAACAAAGTATGTCTCATTTAGCATTGAAATTAAGGAAATTGCTATCATAAGAGAAAATAAAACATGTAAAAGCCTTCATCTTATTCAAATGGTGCATATTCAACCCAGAACTCTTGATCAATGCTTGTGGAAATCTGGATCCTTAACAACAGTCACAGCACATGTCGCATTAGTCAATACATAGTTGGTCACACTTCCCATTATTATCCTGTTTTATCACCAAACCAAAAGATACATATCCAAATATTAATGGCAATACATATTACTTGAATGACAAAAGGTAAATTAAAGATCAAATTTTAGCTAGTAAATTGTCAAAAAGGAATAAAAACAATTTGGACAGAGCATTAAAAAGAAGTACCTTTGGAGGGTACCAAGACCTCTGCTACCCATAACCAAAGAATCCAACTTCAGATCTTCAGTAGCATCTATGAGTTTCTCCCTAGCATCTCCCCAGTATAATTTGGTGACAACTTTTATCTATACAAAAATCAATGAAATATTTTCAGGAAAATTAACCCCAAAAAAGAAAGAGAAAGATTTGATGATCAAAAGGAAACCTCTTTCTGCCTAGTAGCTGTATCAAGCAAATCAAGAACATCAATATCAGTCTCCACATCATATTTCTTCATAACTTCAGGCTCCCTAAACTCCGCCAACGGAATTAAAGCTAACAAAACAAAACGAAAATCAAAGTATTAACAACGTGATCCACACCGAGTTTAACAAAGATAACTACAATTAACTGTTCATATAACGTTAAATTAATAACCGGAAAAATAAGGTAGATTACTTACGAGAACCAGATTTGGCCCAGAGCTTATTACGTGATTCGTCAGAAGAATGAGTCTTGATATGGATGATGTAAAAGGTGTCGTCTTTGTCAGCTAAGTTATCAATGGCCCATTTAAGAGCAGTTTTGCTGCTCTTTGAGAAATCCATTGCTACACCAATTGTCCTGTCTTTCACCATTTTCGCTTACTGGTTTCTTCTTCTTCTTTGTTTTTTCTTCTTAAAAAAGAGACGCAGAGCACTTTCTTGCGTGTGAAAACTGAAAGCGGAAAAACAAAATACGCGTTAAGGCAAAAAGATATAAAGCTAAGGTTCGCTTGGGACAGCTATTTAAGGATATCGTTTTCTTAGTGCCGCTTGTCTTCTTTCGCTTTCAAAGTACACTAAGAATTTACGGATGGACACATTATAGTCATTTTACTCTGTAAAACAAAATATTCTCATCCGATGTTTTCATTAAATCACATTTAATTAATCATTGTTAAGTGATGTCTCAATTTACGTGACGTTCACTTTTAATTGTCTTAATTATTCTAATTTAATTTTATCGAGATATTTATAACCGTATAAATATTTATAATTTATTTTTTATCAAAAATTATAAAAATCTTTTTTTTTTTTAAATTTTATATCCAGTTAAATATCATTACATAAATTTGGGGCAGAGAGAGAAATATATTGAGCTAGGGACGATACATATTAATTTATTAATTAACTTTAGATAAGTGACAAAAGTGTATATAAACAACTATATAACCTGCTTATCAATTTATTGTGAACATGAATGGATAAATTTTAGTGTTTGAGTTGCTCATTTCTTTTGTTTTAGCTTAAAATGTGCACAGAAAATAAAGAAAACCGCGTACCGTACATGACATTACAAATTTATTATTCTTTAATGAGTAATGTATGTGCCTTGTTAATTTTGATATTACTTCTTTTGGCAGTACTAGTAGATGAAGAATTATATACGTACCGTCGGCCCCGCCCGACCAATTTCGTTGCCTAAAGCCAAATTTTTTGAGAGGTCTTAATATTTTTATTAATAAAAAATATTTTATTTTTATTTGAAGTCTATTTTTCTAACTTTTTTTAGATACAAAGTTATTATTAATTTTTTATAATCAGTTTATCCTAATAAGTCTTTCTCAATTGACAATATAGCTAATTCATTTAATATCTTTGAGACATTGTGGATCTTAGGTAAGGTTTTATCAATTTTAATTTTGAAACACTTTTTTCCGCTAAAGCAACGGTAATAGGAGTTATTCATTATTCTATAAATAATATAGGCATTTGAAAAATAATCAAACCTTTTTATTTGATTGAGTATATCAATTAAATTATTATCTTCTAATTGTTCTATTTTTCTTAATATTTTTGATTCAAAAAATAAATCTAAACTATCAATATCAGGTTGATTATTATGATTTAAGGAGCATTCAAAATGAAAGCAATATTTTTTTAAATTTCCATCAACTAGTGATCTCAGTTTTTACCGCTAAATATAAAACCAAAAATATTTTCATATCCCTCTAATTGTTCAAATCTATTTTAAAGTGAAAAAATATTCTTGTCTACTACTCTCTCTGGTCCATAATAAGTGATTTTTTGGATTTTATTTTGGTCCAAAATAAGTGTCATTTTATATAATCGAGAAAGAATTAACTTTATTTTTCCAAAATTTGCCCTTATTTATATATCTCAATGTGTCAAGTTAACAATATATAAATTTTAACTAAGGATAATTTAGTCAAAATACATTTTTGTTCTAAGAGTAAGTATTTTCTTAAGGGGCACATCAAAGGTTAAAAAGTCATTTATTATGGACTAGAGGGAGTATGTATAAAAAGTAATCAACTCTAAAGGACACTTCGAGAGATTTTGAGATTTCACTATTAACATTCTCCTCAAATTGTTTCTTCACATATATTATACATTTCTTATGAAAATCAGGTTCGATATTAATTTCAAATGCAATTTCCTTGGCAGAAATCAAAACAGTTGCAAATCCTTCATCTCTTTATTCGTTAAATAAAGAAATCAAACTTTTTCACTTCACATAACTTTTTTTAAAAAAATTATATATAGCCTATTAGGTGTAAAACAAAAATAGGGCCTCCACAAATGTAGGGCCTAAAGTAGTTATTTTACCTGCTTTATGGATGGACCGCCCCTGCGTACCGTCTCTACAATACCTACAACTATATTATCGTGTGATTTTGAGTATCATTGAACCTGATTTTCATGTACTGTTTGTAACATAAGTTACAATTTTGATCTCATGAACAAGTTTGTTCATGTAACTTCTTTATGCATGCATTCAAAGAAATTGTATGTAAATAAGGCATGTCATTTGCTTATTGATTTGGTATAAACATTTAATATGATTAAATTTTTTAAGTTTGAGTTGCTTTTCTTTTGTTTAAGCTTAACATTCAAAGAAATAAAGGCGTACTTTAATATTTTCCGTCTCAAATGACATTATATAATTTATTTTTCCTTAATATAAATAATGCGTGTTCTGTTGTTAATTGTGATAATCCCTTTTTGGAAGTTAAGTAAAGAGAGTATTTTACATGCATTCCCTATAGTATGAATCCGCAATGACCATACGAGATAAAATAGTTTAATATTTTTTTAAGCTGTAAGTTGTGTGTATGACTCAGCTAATGCGCACCTTAATTAATGTAGGTACTTGATACCATGTGCTCCGACACTAGTATCTGATAATAATATCAGAAAAAAATTATTTATAGTTCTTTTTTATCCAAGGAATTAAAAGAATGAAACATAACATATATATATATACA
>AWOL01S0016785.1:0-17054 GCA_000715115.1 Nicotiana otophora | reverse complement strand
AAAAAAAAAAAAAAAAAAAGAGACCAAATTGTACCTAGTAAATTTAGAAAAATAGAAGTGGAAATTATGGAAAGATTAATAAAAAGTACCTTTGGATGGTAGTAAGGCCTCTGCTACCCATAACCAAAGAATCCAACTTCAGATCTTCAATAGCATCACATAGTTTCTCCCTAGCATCTCCCCAGTACAGTTTGGCGACAACATTTATCTATAGAAATATCAATGATTAATAATTTTAGAAAAATTAAACAAAAGAAAATTACCAAGAGGAAAAATGAAAAGTGTGGATGTTTGATGAAAAACCTCTTTCTGCCTAGTAGCAGTATCAAGCAAATCAAGAACATCAATATCAGCCTTCACATCATATTTCTCCAACACGTCTAGCTCCCTAAACTCCACCAACGGAATTAAGGCTAACAAACAAAAGAAAACATCAAAGTATTAACAACCTGATACGCAAAGAATTTAACTTTAAAACAGAGAAAGAATTTCCGTACTATCATATCACCTAAACTATAAATACAAATAACATGCATGTCCATAGAAAGTAGGTTAGCAACCCAAGAAATAAATCAAAGTACTTACTGCAATAAGTTAAAGTATTAGAAAAATAGGAAAACAAAGAAAAACACTTTGCCGTGAAAATCCTATTTAAACAGATATTATATGTATATTCTTTAGGAGATTATAAGCAAATCTCTTGAAAATTAAACAAGCCAAAGTATACCTCATATTAATTATGCTACTTCACGAGAGTCCTTATATTTATAGAACTTTTGAGATGACTTTTTAGTCATTCTCTTTTGACGAACAAATATGTATATTTTAGGGCAGCCGGTGCACTAAATTCATGGAAGGGCCAGACTACAAGAGTTTATTGTACGCAATTTTACCTTACATTTCTACCGGATGCTGTTTTCACGACTCAAACGCATGACCGTTCACATGACAACAAATATGTTTGTTTTAAGACCCCTAAATATTACAAACTAAATCAACATAAAAGCTAAGTCCATCCATAAAAAGAAAGAAAAGAAGACGAAGAAGAAGAAAGGTTGAAGAGGTATCTTACGAGAACCAGATTGAGCCCAGAGCTTGTTACGTGACTCATCAGAAGAATGAGTTTTGATGTGGATGATGTAAAAGGTGTCGTCTTTGTCAGCTAAGTTATCAATGGCCCATTGCAAAGCAGTTTTGCTGCTCTTTGAGAAGTCCATTGCTACACCAATTGTCCTGTCTTTCACCATTTTTTGCTTACTGATTTCTTCTTCTTCTTCGTGGTTCTCTTATTACTAAAGAGATGAAGAGGACCTTTAATTCTTTTCGTGTGAAAACTGAAAGCGAAAAACAAGATACGCAAAAAGGTACTATAAAACAGGTTCGCTTTGGGCCAGCTATTTAAGGATTTCGTTCTCTTCTTTTCTTTTTCAAGTATATAACTAAAGATTTACGGATGGATAAAGTATAGTCAACCTTGTTGGAAATACATACTTATTCTTATGCCTTGTTTGTAACTGGGGTAATAAATGCGCGGGTCGGATCGGATATGATCAATCGGGTCGAAAACGGCTAATACAAACCAAAGTGCTTTAATATTTTCTGCCCAGAATGACATTACAATTTATTTTTCCTTAATGATTACTGAACGTTGTGTTATTAATTTTGATCATCCTTTTCGGTAGTATAGTAGAGGGAAAATTTTACATGCATTCTCTAAATTAAAGTATTTGACGTATAACTCATATTTTTCTTATGATTTCAATTTTCAAATATCACAAAAACCTACTCTTCACATACTTTCTGTAATAAAACTACATTATAATCTCAAGTGGACAAGTTTGTCCGTGTAATTTCTTTACGCCAAAATGACCATATTTACCTATAATTTTACACATTACCAATGCACAGAAAATCGTTAATTATCTCAATTATATTAGACAATGAAGCTGTACTAGAAAGAATAGCTTTCAAAATTCTTCCAAGAGGCCCTAGTGTTGGTAGGTAATATAAATATATATATATAACTCAAAAGCCGCCTTCAAGTGGATTTCTAAAGAATAAAAAGTGAATAAAGAAATTAAAATGACATGCTGCATAATGCATATACACAGCATCAACGACAATTAACGGTTGGATAGCATGATGGTATTAGGCTGTAATCCACTGGTTTATTCAATCGCCGCCTCCACTTGTCTTAAAAAATCTTTTAGTTTAATATTGATGTTTAATTTGATGAACCACTATTGTCATTTGGTGTATAATTAATAGATAAAATTAATCTAAAAGTTAATTACTGTTATAAAATATAATTCAAAGTAACAATATGGAATAAGGAAAAACAAGCTAAGATATATATAGAGAAAGAGAGAAGAGATTCTTATTTCTTCTTTAATTGTGTGTATTTTCCTATCTATTACAAGGCTTTTATATAGGCATGAAAAGTGAAGAAAATATGTCATTGAATATATCATTAAACATATAAAATATGTCATTAAACATTTGAGATGAAGATCATGGAGGAAGAGTAGACATCCACCATAATTTGATATTTCTTATAACACTCCCCATTGGATGTTCATAGATAATGTGTCTCATTAAAACATTTTAGAAAAAATAAATCCTAGTGAAGAAAAAAGAGTACACATGTTTAGAAATATGCATTTTGGTTGCTTCATTAAAAACCTTGCAAGGAAAATCTAGTGGGAAAAAACCTTGTAAGGAAAAAAGAGTACAATGCGTATTAACTCCCCCTAATGAGAGCATCAGTTCACATCTTTGAGCCTTTGCATTCCAATTTTGTACACTAGTTTCTTGAAGGTTGACGTCGGTAGAGATTTGGTAAACAAATCAGCCATATTATCACTTGAACGAATCTGTTGCACATTAATATCACCATTCTTTTGAAGATTATGTGTAAAAAATAACTTTGGTGAAATGTACTTTGTCCTATCTTCTTTTATGAATCCTTCATTCAATTGGGCTATGCATGTTGCATATTCTTCATACAAAATTGTGAGTAGTTTGTCACACTCCAAACCATATTTGTCTCGAATAATATGTATTATAGATCTCAACCAAACACATTCTCGACTTGCTTCATGAATAGCAATTATCTCAGCATAATTAGAAGAAGTAGTCACGATTGATTGCTTAGTCGATCGCCAAGCTATGACAGTGCCTCCACATGTAAACACAAAGCCTGTTTGAGATCGAGCCTTGTGTAGGTCAGATAAATACCCAGCATCGGCATAATCAACAAGATCGGTATTGCAATCATTGCCATAAAATAAGCCCATATCGGTAGTCCCTTTTAGATACTGCAATATGTGTTTGATTTCATTCCAATGTCTCCTTGTATGAGCAGAGCTATATCTTGCTAAGACATTAACTGAAAAAGTTATGTCAGGCATTGTAGTGTTGGCAAGATATATTAGTGCACCAATTGCACTAAGATATGGTACTTCAAGACCAAGAATATCTTCATTCTTTTCTTGAGGTCGGAACGGGTCCTTGTTCATATCAAGTGATCGAACAACCATCAGGGTACTTAATGGATGTGCTCCATCCATGTAAAACCGTTTCAATACCTTTTCTATGTAGGCAGATTGATGAACAAAACTCTCGTTTGCCAAATGTTCAATTTGTAAATCGAGACATAATTTTGCCTTTCCGAGATCTTTCATCTCGAATTCCTTCTTTAAATAATCAATTGCCTTTTGGAGTTCTGTAGGAGTTCCAAAAAAGTTTATGTCATCAACATATACGGCAAGTATAACAAACTTCGATGTTATTTTCTTTATAAAAATACATGGACAAATGGCATCATTTATATAACCTTCCTTTAATAAATATTCACTAAGGCAATTATACCACATTCTTCCTGATTGCTTTAGACCATACAAAGATCTTTGCAATTTGATTGAAAGCATTTCCCTGGGCTTTGAATTATGTGCGTCAGGCATTTTAAATCCTTCGAAAATTTTCATGTATATCTTATTATCAAGTGAGCTATAAAGGTAGGTTGTAACTACATCCATTAAATGCATGTAAAGCTTTTCATGGACAGCAAAACTAATGAGATAATTGAACGTTATAGTATCCATAACAGGAGAATACTTCTCTTCATAATTGACGACAGGCCTTTGTGAAAATCCTTGTGCAACAAGGCGTGCCTTATATCTTTATACCTCATTTTTTCTCATTTCTTTTACGTACAAAGATCTATTTATAGCCAACAGGATTAACACCATTAGGTGTTTGGACTACAGGCCCAAAAACTTCACGTTTCGCAAGTGAATCCAACTCAAATTGGATTGCTTCTTGCCATTTTGGCCAATCACGTCTTTGCCGACATTCTCCAACAGATTGAGGTTCAAGATCCTATTTATCTTGCATAATTCTAGATGCAACATTGTATGCAAAGACATAATCTACTATTATATTCAATCGATTCAAATCTGTCTCAATATCAATTGGGTTTATTGATAGTTCCTTATTTTCTCGAGTCTTAGTCTCATTGATTTCCTCATGAATCTCAGGATTGGTTAAATCGTGGGTTTCTTTATGAGACTCATTCATAGTGTCATCTTGATAATTTATTTTCCTTTTTCTAGGATTTCGATCCTTAGAACGCAATGGTCTGCCATACTTTAGGCGTGCTTTTGACTCATTAGCTATGACACTAGAAGATTGTCTAACATGGACATCAATACGGATTGGAGCATTCTCTGCAGGGATATGTGATTTCGTTATCCTTTTCAGATTCATAAATGCATCTAGCATTTGATTTGCTATTTTCTGCAAATGGATAATCTTTTGCACCTCTTTTCACAAATAGAGGCATGTGGATCAAGATGTGACAATGATGTATTTTTTCACAAAATTAATATAGGCACGTGGATTAAGATAAGACAATGATGTATTTTTTCACAAAATTTCACGTTTGGTTTCACCAATTTCTCCCCCTAATTTTGGGAAAAATGCCTCATCGAATCGACAATCTGCAAATCGAGCAGTGAACAAATATCCCGTTAATATTTCAAGGTAGCGAATAATAGGGGGCGATTCAAACCCAACATATATTCCTAACCTTGTTTGGGGATCAATCTTGGTACGATATGGCGGTGCTACAAGCACATATACCGGCATCTATAAATTCTTAGATGGCCCAAAACTAATTGCAACGGGGAATATTTATGATAATTTGTCGGTCTGAGACGAATTAGCATTGCTGCATGCAAAATGGCATGACCTCAAAGTGAAGTGGGTAACTTGATTTTCATGAGTAATGGTCTTGCTATCAATTACATACGTTTAATCAAAGATTTTACAAGGCCATTTTGAGTGTGAACATAAACTACAGAATGTTCTACTTTTATCCCAATTGATAAGCAATAATCATTAAATGCTTGGATGAAAAATCAGTGGCATTATCAAGTCTAATAGACTTAATTGGATTATCGGAAAATTGTGCCCGTAATCAGATTATTTGTGCCATTAATTTTGCAAATGCCAGGTTGCGAGATGACAATAGGCGTACATGAGAACATCTAGAGGATGAATCTATTAAGACCATAAAATATTTAAACGACCCACTAGGTTGGTGAATAGGTCCACAAATATCCCATTTTATACGTTCCAAAAACGCAGGGGACTCATTCCCAACCTTTGTTGGTGATGGTCTAATAATCAACTTGCCTTGATAACAAGAAGTGCAAGAAAAATTATTATTTAAAAGAATCTTTAAATTCTTTAATGGATGTCCATTTGAGTTCTCTATAATTCATCTCATCATAATTGATCTGGGATGTCCCAATTGATCATGCCAAAGTACAAAAGTATTGGAATTAGTAACATTTTGGTTTACGATAGAATGTGCCTTAATTGCACTAATTCTTGTCCAATACAGGCCACAAGATAAAGATGAAAACTTTTCAATAACTCTTTTCTGGCCAGAGACATTCTTGGTAACGATGAGATATTCGAGATTATTCTCATTTATTGTCTCAATATGAAATCCATTTAGGCGGATATCTTTAAAACTCAACAAGTTCCTCTTGAACTTAGAGGAGAACATTGCATTCTCTATGATAAGTATTGTTGCCTTATGCAGAGTTATAGTAGCTCTTCCAGAGCCTTCAATTAATTTTGTACTATCATATATTCATCAACATCTATATGGTGAATACCTCTTTAAATAGAAAGTTATACCATTATGGTCATGGTCAAAATTATATGCAAGATCTGTTTTTTGCATTATTGTTGTCCTTTAATAATTATATTGCCAAAATATTTTGGCGTACAATAGGTACGTGACCAATGACCATTCATGCCATAATAATGACATTATTTTCTTATTTCATCTCAAACCCCCTTCTCGAGGTGAGTGTGGTATATTTACTACCACTAGCACGTTCATAGTTTTGCAAGAATGAATATGTATTCACAATGATTATCACATTATTTTCACATTCACTTCAGGAATGGAACATAATAATCCATGCGTGCTTTATAAAATCTCATGCCATATCAATGGCAAACATCACTTTCACAAAGTGAAGGATTATTTTGAGAGCCATTATTGTCTCATTACCATAATGATGACGATTATAATTCCGTCCATTACCACGCCCACATCCATTCATACCTCTACGGTAACATCATGTCTTATTTTAGAGTTATGAGACGGGTTTTCACTATTGGTGGCAATTGCATTTAATTTGCATATGCGAACTTTCATTAACTGAACTCAATCAAATAAAAAGTATCAAGCAAATATAGAAAAACACATAATCAATTAAAATCTATGCGTCCTTCGTGATAATTATCCCACTTTAAGATGGAAGAGATATGTGATAAAATAGAAAGGAAAAATATATGCTCTCTCAAGAGTCTTCACTTTGTGTTTCTTAATATTAACACATAGAAACATAATACTTGTTAGAGGAAAAATATTTATCGTTCTTTACACCAAAAATCCTTACATGATTTGATGAACTTTCAAAAAAACACTTTTCTGTAAAGCAAGTTTGTTCATGTATGGAAACATAAATAGCAAAGAGTAAAGAAACTTGAAAACTAATTAGAAAAGGCTAACCGTGATGGCCGAATATATGCTGTCGATGTACACATTATACCGCCATCGTTCTTACCATATTATTAACATTAAATGATGCTACCGGCACTGGCCGCATCATAACAACTCAATTGGTTAGAACTTCGTGTTGATAACGTGTTATAAAATATAACTCAAAGTAACAATATGGAACAAGGAAAAACAAGCTAAGAGATATATAGAGAAAGAGAGAAAGATTCTTATTTCTTCTTCAATTGTGTGTATTTTCCTATCTATTACAAGGCATTAATATATGCATGAAAAGTGAAGAAAATATGTCATTAAACATAGAAAATATGTCATTGAATATGTCATTAAACATTTGAGATAAAGATCATGGAGTAAAGAGTAGACATCTACTATAATTTGATATTTCTTATAACAATTACGATAAAATCGATCTAATACTTAAATTCTTTTTTCGGAACATCGTTTTTAGTAGAGATAGACCATTGATCGTTGCTTCTTTTAAGGGAATCCTATGAGAATATGTGTTGTTGACTCTGAAATGAAAAGAAGTTCTTTATGAAAAGATAATAAAAGGAAAAATGGTCAAATTTGTCCTTACACAGTTACACTACTTGAAATCGAGTAAATGTTTCCTTTATTAAATTTTTTTGTATAAATCTTTGTTGTTAGAAAAAAGTTTTAACTTTGCTCTTGATTTTTGGCGGAGCTCCAACTTGAGAATTATTTTAAATCATTATTAAAAATTAAGGGTTAAATTTGAATATTTATTTTCGAAGAACTCGGATTCTTGGAGTTCACCGAGGATGCAATTTATTAAAGGGCTTTTAACATATTTGATCCGTCCGTCAAAAATTAATTACAATCATTAACCAATATATAAAAATCATATATTGATTATGTATATGTATATTATATTTTAATATATAAAAAATATATATTTGTCTATTATTATTTTGAGGCGGCCATACTACATATAGATCTCCCTTTATTATTAAAGCTATAGTAAAATCTTTACCGATTATGTCAATCTATTTTACTGTGAAATATTTGGAAGGTAACACAACTTGGTTATTGATTAGTACACGTACTGTGTATGAGTCACGGGATTGAATTGTCGAAATATTAATAATTTAAATAATCTAATATTGAAAGATTATTCATGCGATGCTCAACTAATGTTGTAAAGAATATTGAAGTAATATTTGGTATGAGTAAAATCTACAAATTTAAATGAAAGTGACACTTGTCTAACATCTTAAATCTTTTTTAAAAAATAAATAAATAAGTACACATTTAGCTTGATATAGTATAGGTTTTAAGTTTCAGTGTTACCGTCACCCAAATTTTCACGTGCTTACTAAAGGAAACAAAATCAGATTTACATAGTCATAATATTGATAAGGTGATGGTTGAATTTAATTGTCAAGAGGTGCTATCTTGATTCAATGGTACATAATTTGTCGAAATTTGATAGCATAATTGGGGATTATTTGTCTTTGAAGAATCAATTTCATGATTTGTCTACGTTGGACTAGGTGGGATGCTAATAAAACGGATCACTCTCTTGTTCGAATAGCTTTATATATATATAGTATGCAACTCGTGTTACTTGGAATTCCTATACATCATGTTTAGTTTTTATTCTTTGTTTTGATGCTTCTCATTTGGGGAACAGGGATGTTTCCCTAATGTAACTCTGTTTTGGCTTGATTATTTATTAAATATGTGTTCCGTTTAAAAAAAAAAAGATATGTTATATACATGAATAAATAGTGGCATGTTGCTTACCAAAAGAAACAAAATCGTATTTGCATAAGAGGATATGTTGTATGCCTGAATTAATAATGACATGTTGTCTGTAGATTACGTGGTTTGCACAAATCAACACTTATATTCGTGGAACCTGCTTGTATTTAGTCAATCCAGACATTTTCATATAATTTACTTAAAGGTCACCAAAATTCCTAAATTATCTAAAACTGTCATTTTGTCGTAACTGAAGAAGCCAAAATTTTAATCTATAACCCTATTATACGTTTTTCTTGTTTTCTTTAGGTTTTAGGGGGAGGGTTTTTCTCTCCGACGGCGAATAGCTTTGATTTTCTTGAAAGGATTTATTTTCTCCCCTTTATAATTATAATATCTTGAATTTAATTCTTCTGATGATTTTTAAAAAAAAGTTATCAAATTTGATTATTTTAAAGTAATTACAAATAACTCTCTCTAATTAATTAATGTTGCTTGAAATCTAAAGAAAATGATCAGTAACATGTCATGACATGTCAAAATACAATAGAACTGTACAAAACTTTATGGTGCCAGTATATAACTTAATTCCTTAAATCCTTAACTTCAACCTTTCCGTCATTCTTGAAAGGAATTTATTTTCTGTAACATTAAGGTAAACATGGGACAAACATGAGTAGGACCAGAAATGAAGCTTCGTAGCAATTTCTCTGGTCTTATCAATTAGCGATAAAACACATCCGACTATCAAATTAGCTTATTTATTTGAATTTGGCAGTCCGATTATTATTTAAGGCTTTAAGCTATAAATGAATTATTCTTTTTTTCCCGAAAAAAGGAATTATTATTATTATTAACTTGTTCAAAATTTGTACATAAGTTGGTTTAAGATGGAATGAGTGGAAATGACACCAGGTAGCCACTTTTAAGCTAGCGGTTTAAATTATATCCACAGTTTACAATATATTTAAAGATTAGCCAATTTCGCTCAAACTTCAGGACACGACGTCCTAGAGTTTAAACCTCAAAATTCAAACTTCAGGACACGACGTCCTAGAGTTTAAACCTCAAAATTCAAACTTCAGGACAACGTGTCCTAAAGTTCGAAAATTTTGTCTTGGAGTTCGAAAATTGTGTATGAATTTTAAATTAGTAGTTCATAAATTCAGGACACTTAGTCCTGAATTTCAAATTAGAAGCTCAAAAATTCAGGACACTAAGTTCTGAATTTTCAAATTCAGGATACTTAGTTCTGAAGTTTGGGTGAATTGGCTAATCTTTAAATACATTATAAATTGTGAATATATTTTAAATGGCGGGCTTAAAAATGGCTATTGCTGCACTTCTCCCCTGGAATGAAGTATGGACCATAATCTAATCGTCTAATTCAAAATCATTTTTTTCATTTGCGTGTTTATCTTTTAATCTTCCAGAATAAATCTGATTTGCTAAAACTATTTTCTTAGTATAATAAACTAATACTATATCCTACGATCAAAGCCATTTTTTAAATCTTTTTATACAGGTTTTGACAAAGTTCTCTATAGTGTTGATATTACTAATAATGCAGCCCAAGTTAGGCACATTAATGGTTCAAAATTGATACCTATACACATCACTATATGCTTAATTTGCCAATATTTAGGCCTAACACCAACAGTAATCTATTAATGAAAATTGAAAACGAATAATGTAGGGGTAAAATTGATTTAAAACAGATGGTCGAATGATAACATGACACGTGGAATTTAAGATATGAAAATGGCAAGTCAGGGAACAACCAATACCGAATGTAATCGATATCGAATAAATCCCGAAGGGAGCATAGTCAGCAGGAGAAGGTCAAGGGTTTGTCATCGGATAGCATTCAATGAGGGAATATTTACTAACATTAAATAAGCGACCGTTGCAGAGAATATTTGCATTCATGGTCTGCCGTTACGCGTTCATCAATGACTCGTTTATTATCATTTAAGAGGAGCTTGATCCTAGGATCTTGTTTTCCTAGGTAAAGCTATAAATAGCAGGCTCAACAACCATTGTAAGGACATGAAATATTCTATACAAAAAGGCTATATTTTACTATTTTGCTCTAAAATTAACAGCTTAATTTTACTTTATAGTTATTTTTATTTGTGCTCTCGGAGACGCTGAGTTCGGAGCCAGGCTTCTCATATTCTTCAATTAAATCTCAGTTTTAATCTAATCTCCTTATCATTTTTTTATCAAATCAATTCGCTTGTCTATAAACCACGTAACAAATTTAACTATACTATTTTACGGGTAAACAGCTTGGCGCCCACCGTGGGGCTTAGACAGCTGCGTAATTGCTTTGATCCTTACATTTATTACTAACTAGTTTTGATTCTTTTCTTAGTGAAGAGAAAAAATTCCAATGATGTGGAGGAGGAACATGTCGTAGAAACGGTTAAAATCTTGAGAGAACAGCAGAAAGCAATCATGAAATACCTCTCAAGGCAGGATCGGCTGATGACGGAGTTAAAACAAGCATTGTCAGGTGCCTCTAATAATGCGAATAGAAGGGGGCCGGTTCCTCCTAGTGTTCCTGCAAACCAAACGGCTCAGAGAGTCGATAACACCCCTAAGGGGTGAAGTCGGTTTTGTCGAAGCCGGAGGGACAAATAGCGAATCTGGGAATAACAATGGGAAAGATCCCTTCAAAACCGAGCTCATGAGATTTATGAGAAAAATGAACGAACGAATGGATCAAAATGGGAAGGAGTTTCACACTCGGATGGATCATATTTCGGGCGCACCACCGGTACTAAAAGGCCCAGATTCAAAAAAAATACACATAATTACCATTTAAACTGAGCGTAGCACCAGAGTTAATTTCAAAGAGGTTTAAGATGCCGAACATACCAAAATACGGTGGGACTTCGGATCCGCAGGAGCACATCACAACCTGCACCACAGCTATGAAAGTGATCGATTTGGCTCAACATGAGATCGAGTCGGTCTTGCTGAAGAAGTTTAGTGAAACCCTCACAAAGGGGGACCTAACATAGTATTCTCTCTTACCCAAGTATTCAATTGACTCTTTTGAGATGCTTGCGGACTTGTTCATTAAGCCCCATGCCGGAGCAAGAAAGGTTCAAGCCAGAAAGACAGACATATCTAGGATCGTGCAGGGCGAGTCTGAACTGCTACGAGAATTCGTGATCCAATTCTAGAAAGAGAGGATGTTGTTACTGGCGGTACCAGATGAGTGGGCAGCGAAGACATTCACAAAGAATCTAAATCCGCGGAGTTTCAACGCCTCCCAAAAGATGAAGGAAAGCCTGCTCGAGTTTCAAGAAACCACATGGGCGGATGTTCATAACCGTTATGAGTCAAAAATAAGGATAGAAGATGATCATCTCGGGTTCCCGGTATCAACCAAGGGACGGGATCGAGACAAAAACTAGGACAAGTTTAAAAGTGACTTTGATCAGCAGTCCTCTAGAGGTCATTTTCTACTATATGAAAGAATCGAAGGTCGTAGTAGCAAAGGATTTCAGTCATCGATAACTTTGCTCCCGATAGAAGAACCGATCGTGGCCCGAACAACGGGTTGTTACAGGAGAAAGGGGTGCCAGAGGCCCGAGACTCTACATATCCTAGGTTTTCAGATTACAACTTTAACATCATCTTACTAGAGTTGGTATCAGCAATGAGGAATATCAAAGAGAACGGCTCCCGAAGCCAATTCGATCTGATCCTAGCTAGAGAGTCCCCAGTTATGGTGTGAATACCGTGGTACTCACGGCCATAGAATTGGGGACTACCGACATCTTCATGAATAGGTGGCGACATTGTTAAACAATGGCCATCTTAGGGATTTTTTAAGTGACCGAGCCAAGAACAACTACGGCGGAAGCCGGTACAATGCAGAGCCATTGAAGGTAGTAGAAGGCTCCCCTCGGCTGACTATCAACATGATTTTTGGAGGAAATGAAGTCAATGGTGTAACCTTTTCAGCAGAAAAGAAAACAAAGATATCAGTGACTCACAACAAGAGACTTCGGGTAGTCGCAGAAGATGACATCTCTTTCGCAGAGGAAGACGTTAATGGACTTCTTCTGCCACACAATGACGCTTTGATCATCTCTCTCAAATGTTTTAGATTTCAAAAATAAACGTGTTTTGGTTGAACTAGGAGGCTCAGCCAACATAATACAATAGAGAGTTTGGAGCAAGCAAAATTAACCGAGAACATTATTCTGACGACAAAACTCTTAACTGGCTTCAACTTGACAAGCGTGACAACCCGAGGAGAGATTTTTTTGCCCACACACGTCGAATGAGTCACAAAAACTACTATATTCGAAGTAGTAGATGGCATTATGGGGTATAAGTAATCCTCGGAAGGTCGTGGATACATGAGATGAAGGTCGCACCCTCAACATATAGTCAGTTGTTAAAATTCCCAACCTCGGAAGGAATCAAGCAAATAAGAGGAGATCAACCGGCAGCTAGGGAGATAAACACAGTGATTGTTTCCAGCAGCAAAGGGAAAGAGTTCAACAAATACCAATTATAGGAACCGATGCCTTCTCCGTTACCGAATGAAGACGATAAGAGTGAGGAGTCATTGGAATCCTATCAGGTTCCAAGATATTTTCAGGTACCGGAGGAGATGGATGCGACCAAGTCGACCATAGAGGAACTTGAGTAAGTGGCCTTATTCGAAGAGTTTCTGGAGAGAAGTTTCACCTGGTGATATGATTAAATCCCGAGTTGAGGTTAGGGTTTATAAACTTTCTTAAAGCTAACGCAGACTGCTTTGCGTGGTCGCACTCAGATATGACAGGTATCCCATTGGAGGTAGTCATTCACAAGCTGAGTCTGGGCCTAATTTCCCACAGGTAAGGCAAAGAAGTGCACGATAGCAGAGATCAGGAACATGTTTGTTTAAGAAAAGGTAACCCGATTACTCAACATTGGTTCAATACGGGAGGTAAAATATCCAGAATAGTTAGCCAATGCAGTTATAGTGCCAAAAAAGAATAACAAGTTTAGGATGTGCGTAGACTATAAGGATTAAATAAGGCGTGCCCTAAAGACTCATTCTCATTGCCGAACATTGATCAAATGATTGATGCTACGGTCGGACACAATTTAATGAGTTTCCTTGATGCTTACTCTAGGTACAATCAAATCAAGATGAACCTGGAGGATCAGGAAACAATTTCTTTCATAACGAACTTTGGCACAAATTGATATATCGTGATGTCATTTGGGCTTAATAACGCAGGCGCCACTTATCATAGGCTCATTAATAAAATATTTGAAAATTCGATAGGCAAAACAATGGAGGTATACAATGATAACATGTTAGTCAAGTCTTTGAATGCAGCAGATCATTTGAAACACCTCCAAGAGACTTTCGACATCCTAAAAAATCATAACATGAAACTCAACCCGAAGAAATGCGCGTTCGGGATTAGTTCCGGTAACTTCTTGGGGTTCCTAGTCTCGCAAAGAAGTATCGAGGTAAATCCCGATAAAATCAAAGCTATCGAGAATATTCCAGGCCAATTAATAAGTGTGGAGGAAGTACAAAGGCTGACTAGAAGGTTGGCAGCTCTAAGCAAATTCATATCGAGATTCTTTGAAAAGTGCCATCACTTCTTTTCACTATTGAAAAAGAAGAACGATTTGGAATGGACTCCGGAATGCCAACAGGCATTAAAATACCTAAAAGGGTACTTATCCAGCCCCCCGTTACTATCAAAACCGGGGGAAGGCGAACAGTTGTTAATACATCTAGCGGTCTCTAGTGGTAAGTGTCGTTTTGGTCTGAGAAGAAGAAGGTACGAAATTTCCCATTTATTACGTTAGTAAAATATTGTTGGGAGCAGAAACCCGTTATCCATACCTCGAAAAGCTGTCCTTGACTCTCGTAGGTGTCTCTCAAAAGCTCAGGCCTTATTTTCAGTGCCACCCTATAGCCATTGTGATAACATTTCCCTTAAGGAATATCCTTCACAAGCCTGAATTGTCAGGCCGTTTCGCTAAATGGCCAGTCAAAATTAATGAGTACAAACCCAGGACTGCGATCAAGTCACACGTTTTGGCCAACTTTGTAGCCGATTTCAGTCCGGGTTAATGACCTTGGTTACTAAGGAGGCAGTGCTAGTGTCGGAAATGACATCGGGAGTTTGGACCTTGTTTATGGATGGAGCTTCCAATGTAAAAGGGTTCGGTTTCGGGATAGTTCTAATCACGCCCTTGGGGGAAACCCTGAGGAAGGCCATTAAAATTGTTCTGTTAACTAACAATGAAGCCGAGTATGAACCTTTGGTTGCAAGACTTGAACTAGCCCGGGGATTAGGCTCTGAGGTCATTAAGATAAAATGCGATTCCCAGATGGTAGTAAACCAAGTGTATGGGATTTTTGACACGAAGGAAGAACGCATGCAACAGTACTTGAACAAGGTTCATCATTTCTTGCACGATTCAAGGAATGGTCAATCATACATATTCCAAGGGAAGAAAATGTGGAAGAAGATGCACTAGCTAATTTGGGGTCATCCACAGAAATGAAAGAGTCTGACTCCAGAACGGTCATCCAACTTCTTCATTCAGTATTGGACGTGGATGGTTATTGTGAGGTAAATTTGACTAACTTGATCTGGGACTGGAGGAATGAGTTCATCAAGTATCTCCGGTATGGTAAATTACCTGAGGACTGAAGGCGTCCCGGGCACTGCGGACTAAAGTAGCACGTTATTGTTTCGTAGATGTGCAGTTATACAGAAGATCATACCAAGGACCATTGGCCCGGTATCTGGGGGCCTCAGAGGTGTATTACGTGATAAGGGAAGTCCACGAAGGAATTTATGGGAATCATTCTGGTGCAGATTCGTTAGTTCTAAAGTTGATCAGGGCAGGTTACTATTGGCCTCGGATGGAACAAGACGCAAAGACGCTCGTTCAGAAGTGTGACCAATGTCAACCCCATGCACAGTTGATGCACCAACCAGCAGAACTCTTGCATTCGGTGTTGTCCCCGTGGCCATTCATGAAATGGGGGGATGGACATAGTTGGTCCTCTGCCACCGAGCCCCGAAAAGGTAAGATTTCTTTTAGTTTTAACTGACTACTTCACTAAATGAACTGAAGCAGGTCCTTACCAGAAGATCGGTGAGTAAGAAGTGATCGACTTCATATGAGACCACATAATTTGCCGATTCACAATATCAAAGGAAATTGCCTATGACAACGGGCCGTAGTTCATAGGTTCAAAAGTCACAAAATTTTTGGAAGATTTGAAAATCAAGAGGATTACATCTTCACTATACTATTCAAGTTCTAACGGACAAGCGGAGGCAACCAACAAGGTACTTATCTAGAATCTTAAAAGGAAGTTAGAACATGCTAAGGGCAAATGCCCGATGAGCTATCGGGAGTACTATGGGCATATCGGACAACGGCAAAGTCGAGCACGGGAGAAACACTTTTCTATCTTGTGAATGGCGCGGAAGCTCTGATACCGGTGGAGGTAGGGGAACCAACATTAAGGTTTTCCCGAACAAATGAAGAAGCAAACAATTAATTGTTGCTAGTGAGGCTGGACTTGCTCGATGAATACAGGGACTTGGCGTACGTGAGGATGGTGGCTCAAAAGCAAAGGATGGAAAGATATTATAATCGCAGGGCCAATTTCCGCTACTGCAAAGAAGGAGACTTGGTTTAGAGAAAGGTGACTCACAGCAATCGGGAATTCAATGCCGGAAAGTTGGGACCAACATGGGAAGGTCCTTACCGGGTTTCAGCTATCACCGGTAAAGGGTCGTACGAGTTGGAAAATCAAGATGGAGTCAAATTGCCCGGAAATTGGAACATGACTCACCTCAAAAGGTATTATTGATGATGGATGCTACCAATACTGAAAGTATGTGCTGTACTTTTTTTTTCTTAGTCCAGTTTTTGTCACAATCGGGTTTTTCTAACAAGGTTTTTAACGAGGCTATGACGGAAAGCATACTACGAAGGAAGCGTCATCGTCAAAGGCAAAAACTTTAAATATCAAGGCATGAAATTTTTACATCGATGGTAAACGACTATGTGGATGGTTAAATAATCTTTAGTTTTGTGGCAAGCTTTGCCTTCCATCACTAAAAAAGGATTATTTAACCATTCACAAGTCTTTTCCACCGGTGAAGCAATACTTCCAGTAGTCAAATTTGCATGCTTCGCATTTGAACACTGGGGGGGG
>AWOL01S0016782.1:0-48761 GCA_000715115.1 Nicotiana otophora | reverse complement strand
TTCTCATTTTTGAAGCTTAAATGGAAAGAGTTGACTGGAGAGTTGACTTTTGAGCAAACGGCTATGGAATGGAATTTTAATGATGTCCTTCGTATGACAATTTTGGACTTAGGCGTATGTTCAGATTTGGATTTGGAAGTCCATAGGACAATTCGACGCATTTTGGCGAAAGTTGGATAAATAGAAGACTTTTGGAAAGTTCGACCGAAAGTTAAAGTTTTGATAACGAGGTCAGACTTCGATTCCGGAAATTGGAATAGCTCCATTACGTCATTTATGACTTGTGTGCAGAATTTGAAGTCATTCCGGATTAATTTGATACGTTTCAGCGCAAAATATATAAGTTGGAAGATTTGAAAACTCATAATTTGATTCAATGCGTGATTATTAATTTCAGTGTTATTTGACGTGGTTCGAAGCCTCAACTAAGTTCGTATTGTATTTTGGGATGTAATGGTATATTTGGTTAAGGTCCCGAGGGTCTCAGGTGCATTTTAGATGGGCTAAAGGTCATTTTCTCTTGTTTTGGATGGTTGTTATGATATTTGGTGTTCCCTTCTATGCGATCGCGTAGGTGAAGGCGAGATCGCGAAGGCTGTTTGGGGGATTGACCATTTTCTTTCTTTGCATTCGCATAGGCCTGTCCGCGATCGCGGAAGTGTGCCTTTTTCTTCTCCGCGTTCGCACCTCACTGCCCGCGTTCTCATAGCCCAACTGTAACAACTGACAATTTCCTCTTCTCCTCTGCGATCGCATGTTATCTCATGCGATCGCGTAGTATATTGTTGACGTACCATATTTTTCTTCATCGCGTTCGCAGAGTAAGGTTCGCGATCGCGAACATTTGAATTTTGCTTCATCGCGTTCGCACTCCCTCCTTTGGCGTAGAGCCCTTTTTTTGGGCAGTGTCATTTCTTCTACGCGATCGCATGCATCATTCCGCGATCGCGTAATACATTTTTAGGCAATAGCCATTTTCTTCTTCATGATCGCATTAGTTCTTTCGCGATCGCGATGTACAAACACCTGGGAAGAACATAAAAGTGCTATATTTCGAGGGTTAGTAATTTTTATCATTTTTGGAGTTGTAGAGCTCAGTGTTGAGCGATTCTTCGTGGGATTTTCAAGCAAATCATCTAGGTAAGTGTTCTATACCCGAAAGTAATTATATTTCATAAATCCATGGTTATATTCATCGTTTAATTCGGAGTTAAATGGAAGAAATTAAGATTTTTGCAGACTCTTCCAAAAACGAAAATTCAAGATTTGGAGGATGATTTGTTATTGAAATATGATAAAATTGGTATGGTTGAACTCGTATCAGAATGGATATTCGGATTTCGTGAAAATTATATCAGGTTCCGAGAGGCGGGTCCCGCGTTGACTTTGGTTGACTTTTTAGAATAAAATTGTAAGTCGAAGTTTTATTATCCGGAATTATTTATGATAAATGTTAATGAAGTTATACAATTAATTTGGATAGATTTGAGCTGTCCGGAGGTCAATTCAAGCAAGAAGGCGATTTTGGAATATATGCATAACTTCAAAAAGGTAAGTATCTTGCCTAACCTTGAGTGGGAGAATTACCCCTTAGGCATTGAGTCTTATGTGGAAATTATGTGATTGGAAGTCGTGTACGCGAGGTGACGAGTACGTACTCAGGCTTATATATGCAAATTTTATTTGTTTAAAGTTTTAGTCATTTTTATGTATTAAATTGTATAATTGTTGGCATTTAGTAATTCCTTGAATTATCACGCCTCATTCCTTATTTGTCAAGTTTGTATTTTATATAATAATTAGGTGTTATTGTCACTTGGATATTTTGTGAATTATGTGTGTTTGTTGATTTAATATTTTTCTTGGAATTAAATTCATGATAGAATGCTTATCTGCAAATATTTATTAAATAAGTTTAAATTGAGGAGTTAATATAATTATCAAGAATTTGGATTAATGAAGGCGTTGCCCTATACTGAGTATTTTTCACCTTTGTTGATTATTTTGAGGTTTTATATACGTTGTGTGGAGCCTTGGGCTATTTGTTGAGAAATTTATTGATTCTGCTACATATTTGGAATTTGGTTGTGGTCAGTGGCAAATTGTGATATGAATTATTGTATTGTGTTGTGGTTTAAACGCTCTCCTTGATGTTATTTATGCTTCCTACCGTGCTTGTTAATGATATACATGTTCTTGGTAAGAAAGAGTGTAAAGCACGAAGGGTGATGCCGTGCCATTTGAATTATATTGTCATGTGAGGGAGAGTGTTAAGCACGAAGGGTGATGCCGTGCCATTGAGAGTGTAAAAGCACGAAGGGTGATGCCGTTCCATTTCATTTATATTATCAGGTGATTATGAGAGTAAAAGCACGAAGTGTGATGCCGTGCCATTTGAGAGTGTAAAGAAGAAGGGTGATGCCGTGCCATTGAGAGTGTAAAAGCAAAAAGGGTGATGCCGTGCCATTTCATTTATATTATCAGGTGAGGATGAGGGTAAAAGCACGAAAGGTGATGCCGTGCCATTATTTTTATATTATCATATATTCATGGAACGAAGGGTGTTTCCGTGTAGGCGAGGACGAGATACATATATTATATTGTGATATCGTTTTGTGGTGTATACATTCTTGCCTTTATCTTGAAATGTTATTATGCACCTACGTTTTCTATGTGACTTGTAGCCGTGGTTGCTTCCTGTGTGTCTCCCCCTTTATTTCTTTTATTGTTATTGGCATTTCCCCCCACCTAGTTGATACTTTTATATGTAAGCACGGTGAGAAAGAGATAAATGCACGAAGGGTGTTGCCATGCAAATTGATTTGATCTACATATATATATTGGGTGAAAATGAGACAAGTGCACGAAGGTATTGTCGTGCCATGTTGTAACGATCCGACCAGTCATTTTGAGCTCTCGCACATTATTCAGCAGTTTGAGACCCTGAGCAGCTTCACTTAAGGTATTATGACTTGTACGTATGGTCGGAATTGAATTTCGGGAAGTTCGGAGTTAGTTTGGGAAGAAAATTCTAATTTCGGAGGCTTTAAGTTGGAAGAATTAAATAAGGTTTGATTTTTAAGTAAACGACCTTGAAATCGGGATTGGAAGGTTCCAACAAGTTCGTATGAAGATTTTGGACTTGGGCGTATATCCGGATCGGGTTTTGGATGACTCGGGAGCGTTTCGATGCCTATTATGGAAGTTGGCATTTTTGGAAGAATTTCCTAAATTTGGGTTGAAGTGCATTTCAAAGTCATTGATGCCCGTTTGGGATTCCGAGTCTGGGAATAGCTTCGTATGGTGATTCTGGTATTGAGAGAGCATCCAGATGTGGATTTGGAGGTCCGTAGGTCATTTGGAGGTAATTTGGCGGAAGATGGAAATTTGGAGGTTTTTGGAAAGTTTGACCGGGAGTGAACTTTTTGATATCGGGGTCGGATTCTGATTTCGAAAGCGTGAGTAGGTCCGTAATGTCAATTATGACTTGTGTGCAAAATTTGAGGCCAATCGGACGTGATTTGATAGGTTTCGGCATCGATTGTAGAAGTTTGGAATTTCAAAGTTCATTAAGTTTGAATTGGAAGGTGATTCGTGATTTCGATGTTGTTTGGCATAATTTGAAGGCTCGACTAAGTCCGCATTGTGTTTTAGGACTTGTGGGTATAATTGGTTGAGGTCCCGAGGGCCTTGGGTGGATTCCGGATGGTTAACGGACCAAGTTTGGACTTGGAAGAAGGGCTGAGGCAGCTAATACCCGGTGCAATCGCACCTGCGTGAATACGGCCGCAGGTGCAAGCCCGTAGGTGCGAGCACGCAGGTGCAGCGATTGGGTCGCAGAAGGGACATCTGGACGGAGCTGGGATGGCCGCAGATGCGAGGAAAGCTCCGCATAAGCGGAATGCGAGCTGGCAGCTGGAGTCGCAGAAGCGGAAGGTCTCCGCATGTGTGAGACCGCAGGTGCGGAGCTGTGCTGGGAAGAGGGCATGAGCAGGTGTGAGATTTTGGCGGCACCTGAGAGACCGCAGATGCGGTGAAGCGGCCGCAGGTGCTGGAGTCGCTGGGCAGTGAGGTTTAAATAAAACGGGGTTTTGGCTCATTTTCACTTCATTTCGTCCATGGGAGCCGATTTTGGAGCACTTTTGGAGTGCCAGCTTCATCAACTATAATGGGGTAAGTGGTTTCTTCACATTGTGAGTTAAATACATGGTTTTTACATGGGTTCAAGTATGAAGATTTGTAGAAATTTGGGATTTTGAAGAAAAACCTAGAAATTGGTAATCTTGAATTTTGATCACGAATTTGGGCATGAAATTGAGAATAAATTATATATTGGAGTTCGTAGTGCTATGGGTAGTGTTTGTCTTCAAATATTTTCGGAATCCGGGCACGTGGGCTCGAGGGTTGCTTTATCAATTTTTTGAGCGGAGTTGGAAGTTGTTATAAATTGATTAATTATGAATATTAGAGTATATTTTGATTGGGCGGCATCTTATTTGACTAGGTTTGGATCGACGGGCATCAGTTTGAGGTGTTAGAGAGGCTTTGGAGCCGGTTATGGAATTTCAGAGCGAGGTAAGTCTCCTATCTAACTCTGTGAGGGGGAAATTACCCCTAGGTGTTGTATTGGATGTGTGCTACTTGTTGTGGGGGCTACGTACGCGCGAGGTGATGAGAGCCCGTACGTAGCTACATTCCTGTTATTGTCCGGGTAGGCTTTGGTTCACATCATGCTATAGCTGTATTATTTGAGAAGTCTCTACCCTATTAAATTCCTCTGTTTTACATTACTACTTGAGACTAGACTTGTTATTGTAGAGACTTCACGAGTTCATGATTAGTCACCGAATAATTCTACTCCTCTTACGACATGTTTCTGTGATATATATATACTTCATTGAAAGATTTTTGTTAAAGAAATTACAACTCACACGTTTATTCATGAGTGGGGTCAAGGACCCGTCAAAGCTTCTTACTCTTATGGGATTAGGCCGTTCGCCTCGGCAAGAATTTGTATTTCACTTCTTATGGGATCGACCCGTTCGCCTTGGCAGGATTTATGTACCACACTTTCATGGGAGCGAGCCGTTCGCCTCGGCAGGTTTATTTGATTTATCATATGGTTTGGGCCGTTCGACTCTTGGCAGTGCACAGTTTTATTGTTCTGTTGGATCGGGTCATACGTCTCGGCATTTCCAATATCACATTCCCATGAAATCATGCGTAAAACTTGGCAAAAAGCCAGTGTATCTGTAAATTCTGGATTTGAATTATGGCAGCCACTTGATGAGTTCACTATACCTATATATATATGCTCCGGTTTAGGAGGAAATTTCTAATGAAGAGCTTGAGTTCCTCGTAAAGAGAGGGGATTTGTACCACGTGATCTATAATTGTCTATTTCATTTACTTACCCTGCCTCATACTTGCTACCTCTTTACTGTACCTTATGTTGTTGGACCACTAGTGAGTGTCGATGTCGACCCCTCATCACTACTTCTCTGGGTTAGGCTAGATACTTACTGGGTACACGTTGCTTACATACTCATACTACACTTGCTGCACATTTTTGTGTAGGTACATAATGACTAGTGGGCTTGTGAGAGCAGAGGCGTGTATATATGCGGGGATCTAGGTGAGCTGTATTCCATTTGTCGGCCCGCAACCAACACAGTCTCTTTCTGAGTATTTACATTTTTTGTGTCCAATTTGTATTCTGGACAGCTGCTGTATTTTTATTTTATATTCCTAGTTAATGCTCATACACTTGTGACACCGGGTTTTGGGATGATTATGGGTTGTTCTATATTGAATTCGTTAAAAGTATTATTATTTACTATGTAAATCCCCATTCTTTAATATTTAAATTGAAGGAAGATATGATTTCAAAAATAATAAAAATGAGAACCCAATTAAGTAATCATTGTTGGCTTGCCCGACAGTGGTGTCCGGCGCCATCACGACCTTTATGGATTTTGGGTCGTGACACATTTGATGTGATATATTGAATATATTTCTCACACCAGGAAAGTTAAATGAGGTGTCACATGGTGAATTTTACTTGAAAGAATTATATTTGAAAGATATTTATTCGAAAGAACTTTACTTGAAAGAATTATATTCGAAAGAAATTTATTTGAAAGAATTGTATTTGAAAGAGATTTATTTGAAAGAATAATATTTAAAATATATTTATTTGAAGGAATTATATTTGAAAGAGATTTATTTGAAAGAATTATATTTGAAAGATATTTATTTGAAGGGAGTATATTCGAAATATATTTATTGGAAAGTATTATATCCTGAAGACTATTATTTGAAAAGCATATATGCGAAAGATTTATATTTGAAAGACTTGATTAATTGGTTGTACTTGTACTCATTATTTGTTGAATAATATTAATGGTGTTCTTGTTGCCCTCCTGTGTATATCACTGGTTGATTAGTGTTGCCATCATTGTTATTTATTTCCTATTATTTTTATATACTATATTGCACAGGTTATTAGACTAGTGAGTGTCTTGACTGTACCTTGTCACTATTCCATTGAGGTTAGTCTTGATGCTTACTGGGTACCGACTATGGTATACTCATACTACACTTTTGTATATTTTTGTGTAGAGCCAGGTATTGGAGATATCAGACTCGGACAAAGTTAGAGTGTGATTGCAAGGATTTAAGGTAGAGCTGCTTGGTCGTCGCAGTCCCTTGGAGTCTTTCCATTTTATGGTACTATTAATTATTAATCAAACATTATTGATTATTCGATCCTTGAGATCATTTCATGTATTCAGTTAGAGTTCGTGACTCAGTATTACCAGTTTTGGGAGGTCGTTTGTAATTATTTCCGCTATTGGGTTCGATTATCTATTTAAAACACAATATTGGCTTGAATTGTAATTATAACCGGCTTACTTAGTCTTAGAGACTAAGTACTATCACGACGTCTGTGGTGGGATTTTGGGTCGTGACACTTGGCTTATACTTAATGCCAATTATATATGGTAATTTTATTTCTTTAATATATATATAGATATATAGATAAAGTTTTTTAAACCTTATATTTAGATCGTACTTTTTAGAACACTCGTGTATAAAAACATTGTTATCTAGACAACTCTGAAGAATTGTCATTACCCAAAGCCCACCAAGTTATGATGAAACGAAACCTAAACCCACTAGGTAAGCCCACTAACATAATCATTATCCAAATCGAAGATCATCAATAAATACAAAAGTAAGAGTACAAGTGTAAGTACATCTATCCCAAGATCCGGTAGTACAAGTCATGAGCAACTAAGATTTAATATTTTACAATGTTGGCAAGAAGAAATACATTATTCATTTGAAAAAACATAAGAAAAGTTACAATTCTAAGCTGTCATGAACCGATAAAGGCTGGAACGCTAAAGTCTTCAATGTTTATCCTCGGACTGCGCAGTTGCATATCTCAAAAATTTACGTGCAAGGTGTAGAAGTGTAGTATGAGTACAAACGACCGTATATACTCAATGTCTAACCTCAGTAAAGTAATGTCGAAGTTTTTAAGTCCAAAGATACCCCTTGATATCATCTATGAAGTTCATAAGCAAGAGATATAACTAGAGGAAAGACGAGTAATAGTGAAAGAATCAAATAAAAAAACCATAAAAAAATGAGCCACATCCACAAATCTACATAATAAAAGGAATCTCTACAAGATACCAAATCAAATAGTATGGCAACACCCTCCGTGCGTTTATCTCATCCTTATCAAACACGAAGACACCCTTCATGCAATAAATTAAATAACATCAAGAAGCACGGAAATACCCTTCCAACATAAATCACTCATCATCACTACACAAAAATACCCTTCGTGTAATACCAATTTTTCCTTACTAATGTCACGCCCCGACCTTGGGGAACACGGCCGACGCTCGACCGAGACATCCCAGTCAAGCAAGCCTACTTGCTGCCTTCTACCCAACCTTACCCATGAACAATTTAAAAATCAGTAACAAGAAATAGACATGAGAAGAGTAAAGTATACCACATCCTTTTCCATTACTTATAAGAGCTTCATTTACAATTTCCAAAATATTACAAGTTCATAGTTACGAGGGAATAAAATGTATGACCACTGCAACATTTCTAGTTCATCACCCCAAATCGAGCACCACCCACAACATGTCTACGGAGCCTCTAAGTATAATAGAAGAGTAGCATGAAAGTGCTGGCGACAAGGCCCCGATTATAACTCAAAGCACAATGTACAATATCAAGTGACATAAGGCCCCGAAATAAAGTAGGGCTCACCAAAATAGGCTGAGTAGAGGGTAACTACTAACGAGAGTTAAAGCTGCCTGCTGACGAACCATCTTCATCCATTAAAGATGCAGTGCCCCGGACAAAAGGGACGTTAGTACATATGGAATAGTACTAGTATGTAAAACTAAATACCCTCTCATGGAGTAGAGTACCAACATAAAAGGAGGTAAACATGGAATCAATAAAGAACTCAAGTGATAGGAAATGCTAAGTTAAAACATAATCAATTCCAATTAAGTATTAACAATTTTGGTTGGGAGATCATTAGCCACCGATCATCTCACCATGCATGAGGCATGGATTCAGATCACAACTCGATCGGCTAAGCCATCTCTTCATGAATGAATATGGATCGACATGTGATGCAAATCATATACAATAATAAGAAGGAGGAACCACCCGATCGGCTAGGTCGTCTCCCCACATATGCCGTGTGAGTCGACATCAACCTTTTCTAGCAATCACCTCATCCCAATTAAGGGGAATAATCTCAATACAATATTCCACGGGAATTCATACCTCACTTAACTCCTACACCGGCACGTGTAGTTTCAGGTGTGGGCCTTTACAACCCACCCTTCCTCAGCTCGCTAATGACACTCCCAAAAATATTTTTGTATACAAAGGGAATAGAAATATAAATGTATTCATTTCATAGCCTTTCATACTATATATATCTTCATTAGCACTTTTAACCATTTACAACATCATCATTTCGTTGGCACTCTTGGCCATACATAATGTTCGTCATTCATGGCACGATGACCGCATTTCATAATTCACACTTTCACGACTTTACATCCAATGATCATTATCATAAACACCAATATATAGAAATTCCAAAAATCATAGCTTTAAGTTCATTAGTAATGAGTGACTTAAACACATTGAATTTCTTTTAAAGAGTTGAGCATAATGGTTGGCAATTGAAACACAAGTTAGAATCTTAAGCGATTAATACATCATTTATTCTTGGAACACTTTTCCTAAAAGGGAGCATGATGTCTTTAGATTTAACTCATGAGTATTTAAGAACTCAAACACGTTGGAAATATTTACAAAGGAGAGCATGGTGATTTACAATTGAAACATGGATTCAAATCCTATGCAATAGTTACAACAACAATATTTGGAACTTACGAGAAACTCATGGATTCTGATTCTATAAAGGGGGTTTAGCCAACATACCTCAATTCGGATTTCTATTAGAGTTACTACAACGTACCACACTCCTTGCAACCTCAATCTATAGAAACATAACCAAATTTAACCATAATTAGGAAGGTGTTCTTAGATTTAGCCCTTTCTGACATTTCATCAAACACCTAATATGCTAAATCGACTACAAGGTCCCATAATAGAAATTTCTCTACCCCCATCATGAATTTGCAAGCTGCCAGAAAATATACAATATCCCTACAACACCCATCAACCATCATTGGTCACATGCATGCCCAACCATTTGCTTCAAACCCACCAAAATCACATTTCCTAGTCTTCAAGATTGAGCGCTTATGGATTTCGATCACCATCCCATAATCCCCACCATGATAACATCCTACTTAAACCTATTATTAAAATTTTCACAAAAGCTAGGGATGAAGTCTTAACTTGTAAGTGGAAGGTCTTGTGAGTTTCCCTCTTGAATTCTTAAGGTTTGAGCAAGAATTGGAGAGTTGAATTGTTAGAGCTTCTACATCTCTCTCTAAATTGTCATCCTCAATCTAAAACATCAATTTATAACTTATAAAATGACCTCCTAAGGCCTTATATCAAAATAGAGTTGGATTAGAAAATTTCCAAAAATAACCTCCGATGTCATTTATGTGTAGCAGAATAGATCTTTGGCCAACAGAACGTCCACAAAATGATATGTCAATTATGCGATGCATTTGTGCGGTAGCAAAATGGATCTGCGGCCAGTAGAATGGCCATAAAATGGTCTTCCAATTTTGAGTTGCTTCTAAATCATTTCGTGGTCAGCGAAACAGATCTGCTATAGCATAATGGACCACAAAATCGTCATTTTCTACAAATTCTTCTCCCAACTCCATGATGTATTGCACAATCCAAATATCCGTGTTGTGGCACATTAGCTTACCTTGGCACCATAAAAACTTAAATTCCTGGCAAACTTTTATGGGGCCTTACATCCTCCGCCGCTTAAGATCATTCGTTCTCGAATGAGGAATAGAGCCCGCCTGAAACACCTAACATGACTTAACTCTTCATTCACACACCTCATATTCCAAATTTGTCTAACTCCCCAGATTTTCAGAAATTTCGGCAGAGTTTTCCTTGTATTTGGGCCTATCCACCTGTCAGAGAACCCCGGAAAACAATCCTATCAACACATCCCCAACCCCACGAAATATCACAACATATAAATGACATAAATATCAGCATTACAAGCGTTACACCAAAACGTGGTATCTCAACATAAGCTATACATATTTAAATCATAACATATAGGAAGTACATCTCTATTTTTTCTTCTAAAGACAACAATTTGGTTATACAAACAAGTGAAAATATTATCTTTTCCTAACATCCTCAGCCTCCGAGGTGACCTCCTCGACTCATAGACTTCGCCATAGTACTTTGACGGAGGCAATCTCTTTATTTCCTCAACTTCCGAACTTGTTTAACATGGATGACAATTAGGTACCTCTCATAAGACAATTCTTCATTAACTTCAATAGCTTCCATCGGGATGATGAGCGAAGGATCTCCAACTACCTTCTTCAACATAGACACATGAAACACCGGGTGTACTAAGGACATCTCTTGAGGTAGCTCGAGCCTATACACCACTTGACCAACCTTCCTCAGAATTCCATAAGGTCCGATATACCTTGTACACAATTTACTTTTCTTAACAAATTACATAACGTCTTCATAGTGATAATCTTGATAAGCAACTCATTCACTTTCTTCAAATTCCAAATCTCTACGTCGAACACCCGAATTAAACTTTTGGCGACCTTCAACCTCTTCCTCTTCCTTATTCTATGATGTGTTTGAATGAATATGATAATAGAATTTCCTGCCCAGTATGTTTGATCATGGAGCGATACTTTTTACATGTTTGAACCTTCAACCCCCGATAGATTAATACAAATTGGAACAACGAGGTTTGAGATTGAGCTGGAAGTGTTCAAGAATCCGTCAATGTGTTAAGTAGCAACGATTCTAGGAGTTATATCCTAATAAGTAACAAGGTAGTGCTGGCATAATTAACCATGGCGATAAAATCGTTGATTCAACCAAAAGAGACCTAGAATCAACTAGTACATATGGATAACATGAGAACCATGTATATGATCTCAAGATGTAAAAGAAGTGAGTCATTTTAGACATGTGATGTATAGGAAACATGATTGGGAGGATAAGTACAATGGCAACCTTCGGGGATGAGGAGTCATGATGGAGTTAGTGATTAGTTCTTTATGCCACATGTTCCTTGTTTGGCAAGATACGTCTAAGGTGCGATAGCCAAGTACGTGACATAATATGCCTCCTTGAGTTTAGGGAAAATCAATTAAACTCAAGGTGAGAGGATTCTTGTAACATGGGTGTGATGGAGGTTTCAAAAATATACAAAGTCGCATTACGCTCTAACGGTAATTAACACAAGGAACCTAGGCCCTAAGCCCATGATATTGAAAAAGAAGTTGGGCACTTGTGAGGTTATTACTCTGGCAACTTAACCCTTCCCTATAGTTGATCCCATACGAGAGGCCTAGAGGTGTGATAGACTCGTCCCTCAAGTTGAGACGTCCAAAACATATGTCAAAATGTAACGACCCGATCGGCCGTTTTGTGTAATTGCATATCGTTTCCCCATTTCATGCTTCACACATGTGTGTTTATGATTTTATGACTTGCGGGGTTGATTAGTTTCATTTCGGGAAGCTTTTAGGTTGATTTGGACCCTTGACTTAGAAGGTTGAATTAGAAATGTTGACCAAACTTTGACTTTTGTAAAAATGACCCTAGAGCTGTATTTTTATAGCTCCAATAGCTTCGTATCGTGATTTTGGACTTGGGTATATGCCCAAAATTGATTTTGGAAGTCCGTAGGTTGATTTATGTTAATTTCCCGAAATTTGGCAATTTGAAGTTGAAAAGCTTGACCGTGGGTTGACTTTTAGCTATCGAGCTTAGAATTTGATTTTGGGACTTGGAATAGGTCCGTTATGGTATTTAGAACTTGTCTACAAAATTTGGCATCGTTTGGGGTTGATTTGATAGGATTAGGACGTTTAGTTGTAAATCTAGAAGTTCTTGAAAATTTCTTTGAAATTCATGTGTTTTAGAGTTCAATTCGTAGTTAGATGTTGATTTTGTGTTTTGATCATGCGAGTGAGTTCATATGATATTTTTAGACTTGTGTGGATATTTGGTTTGGAGCCCCGAGGGGTCGGAAGAGTTTCGGACATGTTTCAGAGTGGTTTAGACTGAAAATGGCAAAATTTGGTGTTCGGTGCTCTGGTGTCGCAAATGCGAACTCCATGGGTCGTATATTTACGAAGGTGACAGAAGAGGGGCAATTGTCACAAATGCGACTTCCCCTACACATTTGTGAAGGCATCATAAATTGGACAGTATTCGCAATTGCGAGTAATTGTTCGCTTTTGTGATATTTCCAGTTTCACAATTGCGAGGCCTTTCTCGCAAATGCGATGATGCATAAGGCTATCAGGGTTCGTAGATGCGAGCCCTTTTCCGCAATGCGAACCCTGTTTCGCAAATGCGATCTCTGCAGCTAGTTAAATGGCTAGGAGACGAGATTTTTGAACTCATTCTCTCATTTGTGAACCCTAGACTCGGTAGGAGGCGATTTGGAGAGGGAATGTTTACCTACAAACCTTGGGTAAGTGCTTCTAATCTATTTCTAACCATATTCCATCAACATATCTTAGATTTTAACATCAAAATCATGTGAATCAAAGTGAAAAAAACTTTGTCAAGTTTTTGAAAAATAAGAAATTGAGTTTTGAAAGTCGATTTGGACTCGGATTTTGAAACTAATCACATATATGAACTCGTGGGGTCATGGGTAGATGGTATAAGGCCCCGTGAAATTTTTAATTAAAACATGGGGTTTCGTGATGTCTGGGTCGACTTATGCGTTGATGACAACGACTCAGACCTTTTGGGTTGAATAGTGCATTGGAGAGTTGAAGGAATCGTATTGTAGACTATGGCATTTCTGTGGTGCACTATTCGACCGCAAAATCACTCTGCGTGCCGCAGATTGTCCGCAGAGTGAAGTAGAAACTGTGAGGACCATTATGCGGCTGCAGAACCATTTTGCGGGCTGCAGAATCAACATGAGAAATTTTGGAAGGAGGTTCTGCGGTCCATTATGCGACCGCAGAATTGGTCTGCGGATCGCAGATCGGTCGCAGAATGAGGCAGAATTTCCCAGTTTCGGAGGGCAATTATGCAGTCCATTTTGCGGACCGTAGAAGCATTATGCGGTGGCATATGCGATCGCAGATCTGCGTCGGGGCTTCAATTTTTCTAATTTTTGACCCGACCCTATTTCTATATATTGAAGTAGAGGGACTCTTTTGAAGAAAAAATCTGATCATTTAGAGAGAAGTGAGAGTGTTCTAGAGAGAGGGGGAACCCTAGGCTAGTTGTTCATCAATCCTTGCTCAAGACTTGGAGAATTCACAAGGAAAACTCACAAGGTCTTCATCCAAGAGGTAAGGTTCAAACCCTAGTCTTCAATTTCGAGTTTGGGTATAATATGGGTAATTTGGGAGTATGATTTTTGGGTATGAGAGTTGTAATTTATGCATGCATGTAGCTATGAGGATGGTGGGGAGGAAATTTAACTAGTATGAGTAAAAGCTTGGTGTTGAATTAGTTGTGAAGTGAAGGAAATCTTGTGGAAGAACTTTGTAATCAAATTCGCACACCTAGTGTTTTTGATAAAATGCACCAATGAGCTGATACCATGAATATCTTCCTAATTTGTGTTCAATTTTGCTATGTCACTAAATAGATCGAAGTTGCTAGGATTTTTGGAACTGTGTAGTGAATTAAGGGAAGCTCAAAGCGAGGTATGAAGGCTAAATTCTTTTTTCTGGTATTGGAATTCCCATGTTATTACAAAACTCCATCGTGTAAACTTCGTACATGGAATGCTATTGATGTGGAGTATTCAAACTAGTAGAATTGATGCTCGATTGGCATAACGTGTTAGAACCCTCGTGTGGTAATGATTCTTTATTTTTGACTTAATCATGTTATACCCCTTTGGGAAGAAGATCTTGTATGAAATCAATGTGATTAAACACTTATTTCTCATATGATGAAACTTTATGAATTTACACTTGCTAAGGCCAAAGGTGCCAAACAATTGATTAAAAGAGAACTCTTTTGTGCATATTATTATCATTTTGGGAACTCGAGCTGGGGCATTGTGGTTACACCTCCACTCGCATACGTTGGGGTGAGGCGTGGGGCCTCTTTGTGTAGAGCTGTGGTATTGTGATTACACCTCCACCCGCATACGTTGGGGTGAGGCGGCATGACCGCTTTGTGTATAGTTGTGGTATTGTGAATACACCTCCACCGGCATACATTGGGGTGAGGCGGCAGGGCCGCTTTGTGTAGAATTTTTGGTATTGTGATTCCACCTCCACCCGTATACATTGGGTGAGGCGGCAAGGCCGCTCTGTGTAAAGGTAGTTATAGAGGATTCCCGACTTGAAATTTATAAGTGTTATTGGAAGTTCTTAATAAATATGTTTTGACTTTTATGGCTACATAAGTCTTATGATTGTTACCATGATTCATTATATTCATGTTATATTTCCAAGTCCTTGAATAGGTGTTTTGGTTTTCATACTAGTACTATTCGACATGTACTAACGTCCCTTTTGCCTGGGACGCTGCATCTTTAATGGATGCAGGTGGCTTCATAACAGGAGGCATTGACTAGTGATAGCGGTACACTTTTTCCCAGCTGACTTGGTGATCCCCACTTCATTCCGGGGTTGTGCATCTTTTGTTCTGTGTGTATTATGTTTTGAGGTATAGCTGGAGCCTTGTTGCCGACACCATCATTATACTCTTTTATATCTATCAGAGGCACCGTAGACTTAGTGTGGGTTGTGTGTTAGTATGAGAAAGTTAAACTAAAGATGTCATAATTATATCTCATGCTTCCACTGTAAAACTATGGTTGTGAAATGTATTGTTTCGGAGACTTATAAATGAAGTAACTAATGATGATGGAACTAGTGTTGTTCATGAACACTCGTGGTATTAATTAATGAAGTTTATATTCTCTTTATTTATGGGTGAGTTGGATAGAAGGAAATCCAGCAGGCTTACTCGGCCAGGTTATCTCGGTTAAGCATTAGTCGCGCTCCCCGAGGTCGGGGTGACAAACTTGGTATCATAGCCTAAGGTTTTAAAATGTCCTAGGATGTCTCAGAGCCGTGTCTACAAGAGTCCTCCTTATCGGTGTGTCGTCGACCACATCTATAATTAGGAGACTACTTGGGCATTTAAGAATAACACCCTTCTTTGATGTTCTAGATTGTGTGATAAAGCTGATTGTAAGACTGTTCCTCCTTTAACTCGTGCGTTGCTCTAATTTGCAGTACTTGGCACCTAAGAAGAAGGAAAGAACTGGCCAGAGAGCCAATGTCACCCCAAGAGTGGCGGTTGATCCTATATTTGGTGATGCGGGTGAGCACACTAGAGGTGAGGATAATTCCCCAACTACTACCCTGCCTAATTCTACTACTCCTGCTCAGACTGCACTAGTTCCTACGCCCACTGAGGGTGCATCGATTCCTCTAACTGATATTCCAGTTCCACCTCCAGCTCTATCTTCTAGTCCCGCTATTTATGATGGGGATCTTAGGGGATCCATACAGATGTTGGCTTAGATAGTGGCCTCCCAGGACCAAAGATATTGCACCTACTTTTTCTAGTCAGCCAAGGGATTCCGCTAGTTCTAGGGTGAACAGGTTTCTCCAGTTGGAGCTTTCAGTGTTCACAGGTACTGATCCTGAGGAGGACCCCCAGGACTTCATTGATGAGATGCACAAGACTCTCCGAGTTATATGTGCTACTGAGATGGAGGGAATGGAGTTGGCCTCCTACCGCCTGAAAGGGGTGGCATATTCTTGGTTTGATATGTGGGAGGAGTCTCGTGAGGAGGGGAGCCCTCTGGTGAGGTGGAGTGAGTTCATCGATGCCTTTATGGATCATTTCTTGCCTGCCGAGACTAAGGCGGCCAGTGCCGCTGAGTTTGATGAGAACCAGGGTAGCATGAATGTGTGGGAGTACCATATGGAATTTGTGCGCCTGTCCAAGTATGCTATTCACATGTTTCCAACTATGGAGGCTAGGGTGGGCCACTTTTGTGCAGGGCCTTAGACCCTTGGTTATTAATGAGGCTGCTACGACTCCCTTGAATTCTGATATGAACTATGCTAAGATGGTGGCGCTTTCTCAAGCTACAGAGGATCGTAAATTGAAAAATAGAAGGGAGCATGAGGGTAGTAGCAAGGCCCGGACTGTTGGCAACTTGGGTGGTTTCTGGTGGTGGTAGGTTGGCATTTAGGGGATGGTCACCAGGGACATCTTAATCATTCACTTAGTCTTCAATAAGTTCACAGTCATTCGGGCCCAGTTAGGGCAACAGGGGACCCCACCAGCAGGGTCGGCCTGGACGAAGATTCCAGTAGTAGCGGAGGCTCACATGCCCAAAGTGTGGGAGGATGCACTTTGGGGCCTGCTTCACAGACCTACCTATATGCTACGGGTGCGGTGTGAGGGGTCACATTCAGAGAGATTGCTGCTCGTCCTGCCGGATCGTGGGAAGAGGTGCGGTGCAGCTAGCTAGTTCTGCAGCTACTACATCCACAACACCTCCTCCAGCTCGAGGCACCCCAGCACCCGTGGGGCGTGGTGCAGCTAGGGGTGGTGCACAGAGTTTGGGAGGACCCAACATATCTTATGCTATGCAGAGGAATTAGGATTCAGAGGCTTATCCAGATGTTGTCACAGGTATATTGACTGTCCAATCTTATGATGTGTATGCTCTTATTGATCCCGGTTCCACTTTGTCATATGTCACTTCCTATGTTTCTATGGAATTTGGGATAGAACGGGAACAACTCCATGAGCCGTTCTCTGTATTTACTCTGGTTGGCGAGTCTATTGTGGCCATGCGGATTTATAGGGATTGTGTTGTCACGGTGCGTGGTCGGGACACCATGGACGATGTATGTGAATTGGGGATGATTAATTTTGATGTAATAATGGGAATGGATTGGCTTTATTCATGTTTTACTAAGCTTGATTGTCGAACCAGAACCGTTAGGTTTGAATTTCCAAATGAGTCAGTGATTGAATGGAAAAGGGAGGATGTGGTGCCGAAGGATAGGTTTATTGCTTACCTTAAGGCCACGAAGATGATTAACAAGGGGTGTATCTACCATTTGGTTCGGGTTACGGACACCGATGCTGAGGCACCTACACTTGAGTTCGTGCCTGTTGTGAATGAATTTTCGGATGAGCTCCCTGGGATCCCACCATACAGGGAGATTGATTTCGAGATTGATGTGATGCCGGGCATACATGCAGCCAATATCTATTCCACCCTACAGAATGGCACCAACAGAATTGAAAGAGATAAAGGAACAATTGAAAGATTTGTTAGAGAAGGGTTTTATTCGGCCGAGTGTGTCGCCTTGGGGCACACCAGTTCTATTTGTAAGAAAGAAGGATGGGTCTCTAAGGATGTTATTGACTATCGACAGCTCAACAAGGTTACAATAAAACATAAGTACCCATTGCCAAGGATAGATGATTTGTTCGACCAATTACAGTGTGCCAAGTATTTCTCCAAGATTGATTTAAGATCCGGGTATCACCAATTGAAGATTAGGGAGAAGGATATTCCTAGAACAACTTTCAAGACCCGGTATGGGCACTTTGAATTTTTGGTAATGTCTTTTGGGCTAACAAATGCCCCGACAGCTTTCATGGACCTTATGAATCGAGTCTTCAAGCCTTTTCTTGACTCTTTTGTGATAGTGTTCATTGAAGATATTCTGGTATATTCACAAGGTCGAGAGGACCATGCCGATCATCTCAGGACGGTTCTACAGACTCTATATCAACACAAGTTGTATGAAAGTTTTCGAAATGTGAAGTTTGGCTTGAATTTGTAACATTCTTGGGTCATGTCGTCTCCAGAGAAGGAATTAAGGTCCATCCTCAGAAGATTTCAGCGGTGAGGTATTGTCCTAGACCTACTACCCCAACATAAATTCACAATTTCTTAGGCTTAGTTGGGTATTACATAAAGTTTGTGGAGGGATTCTCTACCCTTGCCTCTCCGTTGACTAAATTGATGAAGAAAGAGGTTAAGTTCCAATGGTCAGATGCTTGTGAAAGGAGCTTTCAGGAGTTGAAATTGAGGTTGACTACGACACCAGTGTTGACCCTACCAGAGGGCACATATGGGTTTGTGGTATACTGTGATTCTTCAAGAATCGGACTTGGGTATGTATTAATGAAACATGGAAAGGTGATAGCTTATGCTTCTTAGAAACTCAAGAATCATGAAAAGAACTATCCAACACATGATTTAGAGCTTGCAGTGGTGGTGTTTGCATTGAACAACCCACAGGTTATCTCGGTTGAGCGCCGGTTGCGCTCCCCGAGGTCGGGGCGTAACAGATGGAATCTACCATTGTTTTGACTGGGCAAGCCCGGGTTGACATTTGTTGACTTTTTGGGAAAAGTTTAAAGATCTTAGTTTTATTTATTGCAATTGAATTCCCTAGAATTGTTTGATGATATTAAGTCAATTTTTGTTAGATTTGAGCAGCGTAGAGGCGGATGTTTAGGGAAAAGCTATTTCCGAGTATTGAATTGGCCTAGTTGAGGTAAGTGTCTTTCCTAACTTCGTGTGGGGGAACTACCCCTTAGGATTGGTACTGTTTGATTCAATTATGCTAAGTGAAATCCATGTACGTAAGGTGACGAGTGGGTACATGGGTTGTACGTGGTGTTTGACCGGTTTAGGCTACTTAGACTATTTCCATGCTTTAATTGAATGCCATATCATGTTCTAATTCTCTTAGTCAATCTATTCTTACTTGTGTTAGTCTATCCTTGCATGCCTTAAATGATTTCGTTAACACTTGTTCTACCTCCTAATTGATAATTTGCTCTCATGCTTTAGTTGAACTTGTTGCCTCTTTTATTGTCATATTCTATCTCTTCATTGTTGGTTATAGTTGTTTGAGGTCATTATACATGTTATCTCTCTAGTTGTTGATTATCATTAATTGAATTTATTGTTCATGTGATCTCTTTCATTGTTGACTCCCATTATTTGAAGTTATTGCTACACATTATCTCTCCCATTGGGAGTTATTCTTATTTAACATCGTGGTTTTGCATTGTCTCTCATTGTTGAGTTATTGGCGTTGAAGTGGTGAAAGTCGTTATCACGCTGAGGCAAAATTGTTATTGTTGAAACATCTTCGTTTTGAGCATTTTACTTTCATTGTTGTTGTTGATATTCTTGTACCCGTTGTGGTGGAGCTGTGGGATATTATTGTGGAAACATTGATATTGTGGATTTTTGGAAAATTATGATATATGGGCACATGTGGTGCGAGTTGTTATTGTAATGTGATATTGACGCGCATGCAGCGGTATAAGGCTTAGGGTTGATGTGAATGCGACGGTATAAGGTGGAACTTATGTGCGTGTTTCTTGTAGGAGAACTACGTGAAGCCACACGGCGTCATAAGGTGGGCTAAAGTGCGTGTAACTATTTTGAAAACCTATTTTCAAAATCTATTTCAATTGTAAGGCTCTCGTGGCGGTATAAGGAAAGATTGTGATTGCAATTGAGAATGTGAATAAGAGGCGGTACCTCGGTTGTCATTCTTGATTATACGAGGCGGTACCTCGGTTGTGATTTCATTATACACGAAATGGTACCTCGTTGTGATTCTTGCTATTTATTTTATGTTTCAAAGAGTTATGGTGGGAAAATTTCTTGTTGTTTCATTCTTTATTGTTCTAGCAGTTGTTGTCCGTATATGATTGATGTAGTTCTCTTTAGTTGCTTCTTTTGTGCTATTTCCATGTTTAAATTCTGGTATTAGTTCATGTTACTATCTTGTTTCGTATCAGTTATTTATCCACTTTCCATTTTATATCCGTATTATATTTTCATACTGCTTATTTATATCCTAGTAGGTGTCTTGACCTGGTCTTATCACTACTCTATTGAGGTTAGGCTTGATACTTACTAGGTACTGTTGTGGTGTACTCATACTATGCTTCTGCACATTTTTGTGCCGATCCAGGTACGTCTGCCCATGTCAGACGCTAATGTTGATTGATTTTCTACTTGGGAGACTTCAAGGTATACCTGCTTCACGTCCGCAGGCCTCAGAGTCACCTTCCCTTTTTATTCTATTTACTGTTATAGTTCTTTCAGATAGTGATGTAGTAGTTATCCCAGTTTTACTCTATAGAACTTATGACTCAGTTCCACCGGTTTTGGGGAGCATATTGTTGAGATTATGTTTTGTATCGGAAGGTTATATTAGTTATTTAGCTTTCTTTAGTATTTTGATAATTGTTTTCTGCCAAGCTATTATTATTTGTTAGGCTTACCTAGTCGTAGAGACTAGGTGCCATCATGACATCCTATGGAGGGAAATTGGGGTCGTGACAAGTTGGTATCATAGCTCTAGGTTCATAGGTGTTACGAGTCATAAGCAGGTTTAGTAGAGTCTTGCGGATCGGTACAAAGACGTTTGTACTTATCTTCGAGAGGCTACATAACTGTTAGGGAACTTCACTTATTTGATTCCGTATCGTGGGAATTGGTTGGCTCAAAAACTGAATCTTTAACTTTCTATTCTCTCACAGATGGTGAGGGCACGCATTTCTGGATCCGACGATCAGACACCCGCTCCCCCTGCTAGAGCTACGAGAGGTCGGGGCCGAGGCCGGGGTAGAGGCCGAGGAGGGGCACGTGGTGCAGCCAGAGCACCTGCTTGAGCTGCGACAGAGGAGCCACAAGTACCTCCAGTTGGAGGACAGGCACCCGAGGACCCTCACACAGTTCTTGAGCATGCTCGGTACCTTAGCTCAGGCGGGGTTAATTCCACTTGCACCAGCCACATCTCAGGCTAGGGGAGGAGCACACACTCCTACGGCCCATACTCAAGAGCAGCGTGTCCAGGTCGATCAGGTCCCATAGATTATACCGATACAGTCTATTGCTCCGGTTCAGCCCATGGTTAGGGCAACAATATCTGAGGAGGAGCAGCTTAGGCTCGAGAGGTTCAAGAAGTACCACCCCTACTTTCAATGGTTTGGTTTTAGAGGATGCACACAGTTTTCTTGAGGAGTGCCACCGTATTCTCCACACTATGGGTATCTTGGAGATGAGCGGGGTTGCTTTCACTACTTTCCAGTTGTCCGGAGCGGCATACCAGTAGTGGCGAGTGTACGAGGAGGATAGCCCAGCCGAGGAAGCTTCATTTACATGGGCTCGATTTTTAGAGTTATTCTTGAGAGAGTTTGTCCCTCAGACCCTTTGGTATGCATGGCGTGCGGAGTTTGAGCAGCTGCGCCAAGGTACCATGACAGTGTTAGAGTATGTTGTCTGATTCAGTGATTTGTCTGGACATGCACCTGCCTTGGTTTCCTAAGTCAGAGAGCGAGTCCGTCGATTTATTGAGGTGCACAACTATGTTATTAGATTCAGTATGGCTAGAAAGTTAGAGACAGATACTCCATATCAGTAGGTGGTTTAGACTGCATGGAGGTTGGAGGGTATGCACGACCGTGGGAGAGATCATAGGGAGGCCAAGAGGCCTCGAGGTATGGCATGATTTAGTGGTGATCACACTGTAGCTATATCCCATCATGGTAGAGACTATATAAGTCATCCAATTCATTCAGCACTCCCAGCTTCTACTGGTGCTCCGGGTATTCCGAGGTCTAAGGTTGCACACTTTGCTCAGCCACTTTCTAGTGTACCTTCTGCACTGGGCGCCTTCAGCGGTTAGTCCAGCCAACCAGGCTCGAGCCAGTCCCAGCAGCCACACCCACAAAGAGCTTTCTTTGAGTGTCATGATACCCGCCACATGGTTAGAAACTGCCCCAGACTAAGGAGGGGTGCACATCCCCAGGCTACTTAGGCTCCACGGATTTAGTCAGGTCCACATACTTCCCAGGCCATGGTTGCTTCCCCAGTTGCCGCTCCACCCTCACAGCCAGCTAGAGGCGGGGGACGGGCGGGTAGAGGTTGCTCTAGAGGGGAGGCCAGGCCAGATTCTATGCTTTTTTGGGTAGGACCAATGCAATTGTCTCAGACTTAGTCATTAGAGGTATGGTTCCGGTTTTCCATAGATATGCATCATTCTTATTTGATCCGGGATTCACTTATTAATATGTGTCATCTTACTTTGCTCCGTATTTGGATATATCTCGTGATTTTTTGAGTTCTCCTATTTATGTGTCCACACTTGTGAGAGATTCTATTATTGTGGACTGTGTGTATCAGTCATGTTTAGTTATTATTGGTGGTTTTGAGACCAGAGTTAATCTACTGTTACTTAGTATGGTAGACTTTGATTTTATCTTGGGCATGGACTGGTTGTCGCCCTATCATGCTATTCTAGATTATCACGCCGAGACTGTGGCACTGACTAAGCTAGGTTTACCATAGTTTGGATTATGTTCCTAGTAGAGTTGTATTGTTTCTAAAGGCTCAGCGGATGGTTGAGAAGGGGTGTGATGCTTATCTAGCCTTTGTGATAGATATCAGTGCTGATACTCCTATCGTTGAGTTAGTTTCGGTAGTAAGAGACTTTCCAGATGTATTTCCAGTGGATCTTCCAGGCATGCTGCTCGATAGAGATATCTATTTTGGTATTGACTTGTTGCCAGCCACTCAACCCATTTCTATTCCACCATATCATATGGCCCCAATGGAACTGAAAGAGTTAAATGAGTAGTTGCAAGAGTTGCTTGATAAGGGTTTCATTCAGCCTAGTGTGTCACCGTGGGGTGCTCCGGTCTTGTTTATGAAGAAGAAGGATGGTTCTATGCACATGTATATTGATTATCGGCAGTTGAACAAGGTTACAATAAAGAATAAGTATCCATTGCCATGCATTGATGACTTGTTTGATCAGCTTCAGGGTGCCAGAGTGTTCTCAAAGATTGATTTATGGTTAGGTTATCACCAACTAAAGATTCAGGATCCAAATATTCTAAAGACTGCCTTTAGGACTCTGTATGGTCACTACGAGTTCCTCGTGATATCATTTGGGCTGACCAATACCCCATCAATATTTATGCACCTGATGAACAATGTATTATAGCCTTATCTTAATTCATTCATCATTGTGTTTATTGACGACATCTTGGTGTACTCCCGCAGTCGGGAAGATTATGAGCAGCACTTGAGGATCGTGCTCCAGACCTTCAGAGAGAAGAAGTTGTATGCAAAATTTTCAAAGTGTGAATTCTAGAATTATTCGGTGGTGTTTTAGGGTCATGTGGTGTCGAGTGAAGGGATCAAGATAGATCCGAAAAAGATTGAAGCAACGTAGAGTTGGCCCAGACCGTCTTCAGCCACTGAGATCTGGAGTTTTCTTGGTTTGGCCGGGTATTATCATCGTTTCGTAGAGGGTTTCTCATCTATTGCTGCACCTATGACCATGTTGAACCAGAAGGGTGCCCCATTCAGATGGTCCGAGGAGTGTGAGGTGAGTTTTCAAAAGCTGAAGACTACTTTGACTACATCCCCAGTGTTGGTGTTGCCTACAGGATCGGGGTCCTATACTGTGTATTATGATGTGTCACGTGTTGGCCTTGGCACGATGTTGATGCAAGATGGTAGGGTGATTGCCTACACATCTTGACAGCTAAAGACCCATGAGAAGAATTATCTAGTCCACGACTTAGAGTTGGAAACCATTGTTCGCGCATTGAAGATCTGGCGATATTATTTCTATGGTGTCCCTTGTGAGGTCTTTACCAACCACCAGAGTCTACAACATTTGTTCAAATAGAAAGAACTTAACTTGTGGCAACAGAGGTGGTTAGCGTTGCTTAAATACTATGATATCACCATTATATATCATCCCAGGAAGGCCAATGTGGTGGCCGATGCCTTGAATCGGAAGGCGGAGAGTTTGGGTAGTTTAACATATCTACTGACAACGGAGAGGCCATTAGCATTGAAGGTTCAGGACTTAGCCAACCAATTTGTTAGATTGGATATTTCTGAGCGTAGTCGAGTTCTTACCTGCATGGTTTCTAGATCTTCTCTATATGATCGTATCAGAGATCATCAAAATGACGACCGCTATTTGTTTGTCCTCAAGGACACGATTCAACACGATGATTCCAAGGAGGTTACTATCAGAGATGACACTGTATTGCGGATGCAGGGCCGGTTATGTGTGCTCAATGTGTATGGTTTGCGTGAGTTGATTCTTTAGGAGGCCCAAAGTTCGCGGTACTCTATTCTTCCAGGTGCCACCAAGATGTATCAAAACTTGAGGCAACACTATTGGTAGAGGATGATGAAGAAGGATATAGTGGAGTATGTAGCTCGGTGCCTAAATTGTCAGCAGGTGAAGTATGAGGATCAGTAACCGGGTGGTTTGCCTCTGCATCTTGAGATTCCCGAGGGGAAATGGGAGCGTGTCACCATGAACTTCGTTGTTAGGATCCCACAGACTCAGAAGAAATTTGACGCAGTATGGGTGATTGTGGACAGGTTGACCAAGTCAGCTCATTTCATTCCGGTAGTGACTACCTATTCTTCAAAGCAGCTGGCTCAGGTTTATATCTGCGAGATTGCCTGACTTTATGGCGTATCGGTATCCACATCTCTGACCGAGGTACATAGTTCACATCGTATTTCTGGAGGGATGTACAGCATGAGTTAGGCACTCGAATTGAGTTGAGTACAATATTTCACCCTCATACGGACAAACAGTCCGAGCGCACTATTTAGATATTGGAGGATATGCTTCACACCTGTGTTATGGATTTTGGGGGTGCTTGGGATTAGTGCTTGCCACTTGTGGAGTTTGCTTACAACAATAGCTGCTAGTCGAGTATTCAGATGCTTCGTATGAGGCTATATATGGGAGACGTTATCGTTTAGTAGTTGGGTTGTTTGAGCCGGGAGAGGTTAAGTTATTAGGCACGAATATTTGAGATGCCTTGGAGAAGGTCAAGATGATCCAGGATCAACTTCGTATAGCCCAATCTAGACAGAAGAGTTATGCGGATCGGAAGTTTCGCGATGTTGCATTTATGTTTGGAGAGCGACTCTTACTCCGGGTTTCACCCATGAAGGGTGTGATGAGGTTCGGAAAGAAGGACAGTTGAGCCCTAGGTATATCAGACCTTTTGAGATCCTTGAGAGGATTGGGGAGGTGGCTTACAAGCTTGCTTTACCACCTAGTTTATCTGCGGTTCATCCGATGTTCCATGTCTCTACACTACGGAAGTATTATGGTGATCCATCTCATGTTCTAGACTTCAACACAGTCTAATTGGATGATGATTTGACTTATATTGAAGAGCCTGTGGCTATCTTGGACCGACATGTCCGGAAGTTGAGATCAAAGAATATTGCTTCGGTGAAGGTTCAATGGAGGGGTCATCCGGTCAAGGAGGCGACCTAGGAGACTGAGCATGACATGTGGAGTCGTTATCCTCATCTATTCACCACTTCGGGTATGTCCTTATGCACGTTCGAGGACGAACGTTTGTTTTAAGAGGGGGAGAATGAAACGACCCGATCGGTCATTTTGTGTAATTGCACCCCGTTTCCCCTTTTCATGCTTCACACATATGTGTTTATGGTTTTATGACTTGCGTGGTTGGTTAGTTACGTTCCGGGAAGCTTTCGGGTTGATTTGGACCCTTCGATTCATGACTTAGAAGGTTGAATTAGAAATAATGACCAAACTTTGACTTTTGTGAAAATGACCCTGAAACTGTATGTTTATTGCTCCGATAGCTTCGTATCGTGATTTCAGACTTGTGTGTATGCCCGAAATTGATTTTGAAAGTCCGTAGGTTGATTTATGTCGATTTGCCGAAAGTTGGCAATTTAAAGTTGAAAAGCTTGACTGTAGGTTGACTTTTAGTTATCAAGCTCGGAATTTGATTTTGGGACTTGGAATTGGTTCGTTATAGTATTTGGAACTTGTCTGCAAAATTTGGTGTCATTTGGAGTTGATTTGGTAGGATTCAAACATTTAGTTATAATTCTAGAAGTTCTTGAAAATGTCTCTGAAATTCATGCGTTTAAGAGTTCAATTCGTAGTTTTAGATGTTATTTTTATGTTTTGATCTCACGAACGAGTTCGTATGATGTTTTTAGACTTGTGTTGATGTTTGGTTTGGAGCCCCGAGGGCTCGGATGAGTTTTAGACATGTTCCGAAGTGGTTTGGATTGAAAATGGCAAAATTTTGTGTTTGGTGCTCTGGTATCGCAAATGCAAACACCAGGGTCGCATTTGCAAATGTGATAGAAGAGGGGCAATTGTCGCAAATGCCACTTCCTCTTTGCATTTGCGAAGGCAGCAGAAATTGGACAGTGTTCGCAATTGCGAACAATTGTTCGCTTTTGCGATATTTCCAGCATCGCAATTGTGAAGCCTTTCTCTCAAATGCGATGATGCGTAAGGCTAATTTGCAAATCCTGGTCCGCAATTGCGAGGGTTCGCATTTGTGAACCCTGTGTCATAAATGCGACATCTCTAGCTGGTTAAAGGGTCGGGAGACAAGATTTTTGAACTTATTCTCTCATTTTTGAACCTTAGACTCGGTAGGAGGCGACTTGGAGAGGGGATATTCATCTACAAACCTTGGGTAAGCGATTCTAATATATTTCTTACCATATTCCATCAACATATCTTAGATTTTAACATCAAAATCATGTGAATCAAAGTGAAAAAATGTGAAACTTTGTCAAGTTTTTGAAAAATAAGAAATTGAGTTTTGAGAGTCGATTTGGACTTGGATTTTGAAACTAATCACATATATGAACTCGTGGGGTCATGTGTAGACGGAATCTACCATTGGACCAGGGTTTTGACCTGGTGAGCCCCGAGTTGACTTTTTGGGCAAAGTGTAAAACCTTAGCTTTATCTATTGCAATTGAATCCCTAGCATTGTTTGATGATATTAAGTCAATTTTTGTTAGATTTGAGCAGCGTAGAGGCGGATTTTAAGGGAAAAGCTATTACTGAGTGTTGTATTGGCCTAGTTGAGGTAAGTGTCTTGCCTAACTTCATGTGGGGGAACTACCCCTTAGGATTGGTATTGTTTGATTCAATTGTGCTAGTTGAAATCCGTGTACGCAAGGTGACGAGTGGGTACACATGTTGTACGTGGTATTTGACCGGTTTATGCTACTTAGACCATTTCCATGCTTTAATTGAATGCCATATCATGTTCTAATTATCTTAGTCAATCTACTCTTACTTGTGTTAGTCTATCCTTACATGCCTTAGATGATTTCATTAACACTTGTTCTACCTCCTAATTGAGAATTTGCTCTCATGCTTTAGTTGAATTTGTTGCCTCTTTTATTGTCACATGCTATCTCTTCATTGTTGGTTATCATTGTTTGAGGTCATTATACATTTTATGTCATTTGTTGTTGATTATCATCAATTGAAGTTATTGTTCATGTTACCTCTTTCATTGTTGATTACCATTACTTGAAGTTATTGTTCATGTTATCTCTTTCATTGTTGACTCCCATTATTTGAAGTTATTGCTACACATTATCTCTTCCATTGTTAGTTATTCTTATTTAACATCGTGGTTTTGCATTGTCTCTCATTGTTGAGTTATTGGTGTTGAAGTGGTGAAAGCCGTTATCACGCTGAGGCAAAATTGTTATGGTTGAAACATCTTCCTTTTAAGCATTTTACTTTCATTGTTGTTGTTGATATTCTTGTACCCGTTGTGGTGGAGCCGTAGGCTATTATTGTGGAAACATTGATATTATGGATTGTTGGCAAATTGTGATATATTGGCACATGTGGTGTGAGTTGTTATTGTAATGTGATATTGACGTGCATGCAACGGTATAAGACTTGGGGTTGATGTGCATGCGGTGGTATAAGGCGGGACTTATGTGCGTGTTGCTTGTAGGGGAACTACGTGAAGCCACGCGATGTCATAAGGTGGGCTAAAGTGCATGTAGCTATTTCGGGAAACCATTTTTCAAAACCTATTTCGAATGTAAGGCACACACAGCGGTATATGGAAAGATTGTGATTGCAATTTAGAATGAGAATACGAGGCGGTACGTTAGTTGTGATTCCTGATTATACGAGGCGGTACCTCAGTTGTGATTTCATTATACACGAGGCGATACCTCATTGTGATTCTTGTTGTTTATTTCATGTTGCAAAGAGTTATGATGGGAAAATTTCTTGTTGTTTCATTCTTTATTGTTCTAGCAGCTGTTGTCCGTATTGATCAGTGTAGTTCTCTTTAGTTGATTCTTTTTTGCTATTTCCATGTTTAAATTTCGGCATTAGTTCATGTTACTATCTTATTTCGTATCAGTTATTTCTCCACTTTCCATTTTATATCCGTATTACATTTTCATACTGCTTATTTATATCCTAGTGGGTGTCTTGACACGGCCTCGTCACTACTCTACTAAGGTTATGCTTGATACTTACTGAGTACCGTTGTGGTGTACTCATACTACGCTTCTACATATTTTTGTGTAGATCCAGGTATGTATGCTCGTGCTGGACGCTAGAGCTGGTTGAGATTCTGCTTGGGAGACTTCAAGGTATACCTGCTCCATGTCCGCAGGCCTCGGGGTCACCTTCCCTTTTTATTCTGTTTACTGTTGTTGTTCTTTCAGACAGTGATGTAGTAGTTATCCTAGTTTTACTCTATAGAGATTATGACTCTGTTCCACCGATTTTGGGGAGCGTATTGTTTAGATTATGTTTTGTATCGGAAGGTTATATCAATTATTCAGCTTTGTTTTTGTATTTTGATACTTGTTTTCTGCTAAGTTATTATTATTTGTTAGGCTTACCTAGTCATCGAGACTAGGTGCCATCACGACATCCTACAGAGGGAAATTGGGGTCGTGACACAAAATATGGAATGTCCACCCCAAGTAGGGAAGGAAAGGTAGCGGTAAGGCTACTTAAGTTCAACCACACAAGAGTGAGACCATGTACCTATGACATCTTAATTTTGGGGCGCCATTGTGTTTGGGTTAGATGGGTTATAGTGGTTAATGTGATACTCCGGAGAGAAATGCAAAAGATGAACCCCTGTCCACCCACGAATGTGGAATGCTAAAGAAGGTAAACTCTCTGCATATGCAAAATGTATATGATAGGGTACGCGATCCTAGAAGCAGAGTGTTAAAGATAGTGGAACCCGAGGAAGTATTATAGAGTAGACGGGGAAGGTTTGCGAGTGTTCATAATGAGCCCATAACAGGTTTGTGACTTGGAAAGTACCTAAACACCGAAGAGAGATAGGACAAGCATGAGAAACATATGTGATGCTATAGTAACCTAAAAGTGTATTCGGACTTGATGGGGAGACTATTAGAAACCCTTATGAGAAGGAAAGTGCTAGAGCGATACATGGAAGGACACTCTCCCTCATGAGTATCCTACCAAGTGCCCAGGGACTAGCGTAATAAATTTACAACTAAGGGAGAATAGTCAGAACATGTCGGAAAGGTGAAAAGAAAGGATGAACACTTATTATGAGCAAGACACATTTTTGCCATAATAACTCTCAAGATGCAATACCAGGTCACGTCATTGGTAGCTACAATATTGGGAACGAGGTGAGTTACTTACCGAGTGTGGAACTAGGTGAACTAAAAGTCACATTGAGGTGGGAAAACAAAAGAGCTTCCTATGGTGATTTTGTGAGGTTCTCAAGTTTCGGTGAAGCCTTATGCGGACAAGTGACCCTTTCGAATAACATATACACATATGATAGGTGCTGAGATATGCTCTTATGTCGCTTAGACAGTGAAAAAGGTTCATGATAATGTTCACAAAGGGAGTAATGTGATTCTTTAAATCCTATGAGCCACGTACACATGGGAGAGAGTGGGTTAAGAAAGACCTCAACATAAGGTTGCTTTACATTAACTTGATGTCATGTAGGTTAATATTATGGAGGTGGGTGCACAAGCGAGCAGATGTTATTTATGTGAAACAAAAGGTTCTATAATAAATTCGTCAGGTATATTCCGTTGTTGGGAATTTAGGGAAGTAAGTGCAAAATATTAACCTAGGGTCATAACTCGATTCAAGGAAATCATTATAGAACTCAATTCCTTAAGAGGTTGTGTTCAAGAGAGTTGCGGTAAAGAGGCTTCACGAATAATGCATCTCGTCCAAAGAGTGGGTACATGCAATATTTTGTGACTTAATGTCTTGTTAAGATCATATTTATGTTGTCTCTTCACTATAGATGTGCATATATGATAAGGAAAATTATGTGGTGTTCATAATGATGTACTAATGTGACTTACTTGATAAGCTTAGGTTGCCGGGGCTGTCACGACCCCAATTCGCTCTGTGGGATGTCGTGATGGTACCTAATCTCTAAGACTGGGTAAGCCTAACATACATGCAATATTAACAAAAATAATAATTAAAGTCTCGAAACTCAACAACTGATATAAAGAAAACTCTGCTACTCAGCATATACAAATTCCCAAAACCCGACGAGTACAAGTCACATGCTCTATGAAGTGATACTGAATATCTCTGTACATCAGTGCCTATAAATGGATAAGGAAATAAAGTAATCTAGGTAGAGGGGGACTCCAAGGCTCGCGGACGCCGGCAGGAATACCTTGAAGTCTTCGAAGATGAGCTCTCACTAGTGCTTGGATTGGTAGGAGGTACCTGGATCTGCACAAAAAGATATGCAGAAGCATAGTATAAGTACACCACAACAGTACCCAATAAGTGCCAAGCCTAACCTCGGTAAAGTAGTGACGAGGTCAGGTCAAGGCCCTTCTGGAATAAATAAGAAACTGAACAAGTGTATAACAATGAAATAATGACAACATAAGGAATGAGACAAATTAAAGAAATACACCGAGAACAACTACACCGTACTAAGTCAATTAATGCATCAGAGAAGAAAACAAGGGATGTTATGACACGGAATAAAACAACAAAACACAAGTGAAGAAATAGAAAGTGTCAATAAGAGTCACTACCGAGGTACCGTCTTCTAGTCTCAAATCACAAAACAATTCACAATCTTTCCTTATATCATCGCGGGAGCCTTGCATTTAGTTTTGAATTTGTTTTTCCCGAAATAGCTTCCTGCGTTTTAGCCCACCTTATCACACCGCGTGGCTTCTAGTAGTTACCCTACTAGCCACGCGTATCAATCCCACCTTATACCACCACATCCGTTTCAATCCCAAAACCTTATACCACCGCATGCGTATCAACATAACAACATATCACCATTCACTCCTCAAGTGTCCAATAACACAACTTGCCACAGGAATCAACAACAATGGTGTTTGAACAATAAATAGCCCAAGGGTCAACAACAATGTACACAAGAATTTCAACAATAATAACCGGAAGTGAATAACTCAACAAGAACAATATTTCACAACTTGACACTTTGACTCAATGTGAATCTCAACCTTAACTCAATACCAATTTCAACAACAAGATATTTCAAGAATAACAACTTCAAGTAAGAATTTAACGGTTAAGTAATACATATATAATAAAGGAAACAAGAACTTCAACTAAACATGTAGTGCAATTAACAAATAAGAGCTAAGACAAGTAGAGCATGTGAAATAGATTAATGATGATGAAGATAACATGTTAAGATAACTCAATTAAGATATGAAAGGAATCTACATAGCTAGAACCGGTAAATTTCCACATTTAGTCCGTGAACCCACTCGTCACCTTGCGTACACGGCTTCCACACATCACAATTATCAAAAAATAACACCAATCCTTAGGGGAAATTCCCCCACACAAAGTTAGGCAAGACACTTACCTCAAAACACGCTAATTCAGTCCACTAATAGGCCTTTTCCTCGATTATCCAACTCCGAACGACTCGAATCTAGCCAAAACAACTTCATACCATAAATATAAACTATAGGAAACTGTTTCGAATAATAAAATTACGATCTTTGCAAAGAAATAAAAAGTCAACTCAAAAGGTCAACCAGGGCCCGCGTCTCGAAACCCGATCAAAATTATAAAATACGAAAATACCCATTCGATAACGAGTCCAACCACACAATAATTACTCGAATATGACCTCAAATCGCCTTTCAAAGCATAAAAACTTAGTCTAGGAAGTTTTCACAATTTTCCCCATATTTCCAACTCAAATCACTAATTAGATAATGAAAATAACAATAGATTCATGAAATATAGTCCAATACGGGTTAGAATCACTTACTCCAACATTTTTGCTTGAAATGTTCTCGAACAATCGCCTCACACCGAGCTCTTTAGGTCCAAATTATGAAAAATGAGATGAAACCCACATTTTGGAACTTAAATTCTGCTGCCCAGTTGCCCTTTATCGCGATCGCGGACAAAGACTCGCGATCGCGTATCACAATTCTGCCTAGCTCAAAAAATTACACTTCGCGATCGCATGAAACAAATCGTGAATGCGATGAACAAGCTGCCTCTTCCCACGCGACCGCGTCTAAGGCTACACAAACGCGTAGCACAAACCTGCCTCAGCCTATAGCCTCGCCATCCTTATACGCGAAAACGATTTACCTTACGCGTTCGCGATGAACAAACTCAGTCAGCTTCGCGATCGCATCCTCATCTTCGTGAACACGAAATGACTGGCTGACCCCTCCCCCGATCCTTCACCGAAGCAATGTTCTTCGACCTCAACTTTCAGACCCGCCTGTCCAAAATGGCCACCGGATCCTCAATAGAAGACAAATCCTTGTCCAACTGGACTGAGCTGAAATCTAACACATGAGACGAATCATCATGATATTTCCAGAGCATAAAAACATGGAATACTGGATGAACTACAACTAGACTAGGTGGTAGTGCAAGCTTATAGGCCATATCTCCAATCCTCTCAAGAATCTCAAAAGGTCCGATATACCTAGGGCTCAACTTTCCCTTCTTCCCGAACCTCATAACACCCTTCATGGGCGCAATCCGGAGCAAGACCCTCTCCCCAACCATGAATACAATATCGCGAACCTTCCGATCTGCATAAATCTTCTATCTAGGTTGGGCTGTACGAAGTCAATCTTGAATCAATTTAACCTTTTCCAAAGCATCCTAAACCAAGTCTGTACCCAATAGCCTAGCCTCACCTGGCTCAAACCAACCCACTGGAGACCGACAATGCCTCCCATACAAGGATTCATATGGAGCTATATGAATGCTCGACTGGTAACTGTTGTTGTAGGAAAACTCCGCAAGCGGCAGGAACCGATCCCAAGAACCCCAAAATTCCATTACACACGCACGAAGCATATCCTCCAATATCTGAATAGTGCGCTCGGACTGTCCGTCAATCTGAGGGTGGAATACTATACTTAACTCAACCCGTGTGCCCAACCCACACTGTATAGCCTTACAGAATCGCGATGTAAATTGTGTACCCAGTAAGATATGATGGATACCGGCACGCCATGAAGTCGGAAAATCTCATGAATATAAACCTGAGCCAGCGGCTCTAAAGAATAAATAGTCACCACTGGAATGAAATGAGCCGACTTAGTCAACCTATCCATAATCACCCATACTGCATCGAACTTCTTCTGAGTCTGTGGGAGCCCAACAACAAAATCCATAGTAACCCGCTCCCATTTCCACTCTGGAATCTCTAGCCTCTGAAGCAATCCACCTGGCCGCTGATACTCATACTTCACCTACTGACAATTTATGCACCGAGCTACACACTCCACTATGTCCTTCTTCATTCTCCTCCACAAATAGTGCTGCCTTAAGTCCTGATACATCTTATCGACACCCAGATGAATGGAGTATCGCGAACTGTGGGCCTTCTGAAGAATCAACTCACGTAAACCATCTACATTGGTTATACATAGCATGTCCTGCATCCGTAACACAACATCATCCCCAATAATAAACTCCTTGGCATCACCATGCTGAACGATGTCCTTGAGGACAAGCAAATGTGGGTCGTCATTATGACGCTCTATGATATGATCGTATAGGGAAAGCCGAGAAACCACACAAGCCAAAACTCGACTTAGATCTGAAACATCCAATCTAACAAACTGGTTGGCCAAGGCCTGAACATCCAATGCTAAGGGCCTTTCCGCTGCCGATAGATATGCTAAACTGCCCAAGCTCTCCTCCTTTCGACTTAAGGAATCGGCCACCATATTGGCCTTCTCGGGATGATATAGAATGGCAATATCATAGTCCTTAAGCAACTCTAACCATATCCACTGACGCAAGTTAAGATCCTTATGTTTCAACATATGTTGTAGACTTTGGTGGTCGGTATAGACCTTAAAAAGGGACACCGTACAAATAGTGTCGCCAAATCTTCAAGGCATGAACAATAGCTGCTAACTCAAGGTCATGTACATGATAATTCTTCTCATACACCTTCAGTTGTCTAGACGCGTAGGCAATCACCCTATCGTTCTGCATCAACACCGCTATGAGGCCAACACGCGATGCATCACAGTACACAGTTTAAGCTTTTGTAGGTTCTCCTCACACTCCTTGGTCCACCTTAACGGAGCACCTTTCTGGATCAATCTGGTCATATAAGTAGAAATAGATGAGAAACCCTCTATAAAATGACGATAATACCCTACCAAGCCAAGAAAACTCAGGATCTCAGTAGCTGAAGACGATCTGGGCCAACTCTGCACTACTTCAATCTTCTTCGAATCTACCTTGATTCCCTCAATCGAAACTACATGTCCCAAAAATGCCACCGAATCAAGCTAGAATTCACACTTTGAAAATTTTACATACAACCTCTTTTCTCTCAAGGTCTGAAGCACGGTCCTCAGGTGCTGCTCATGATCCTCCCGGCTCCGGGAGTACACCAAGATGTCCTAAATAAACACAATGAATAATGAGTCAAGATAGGGCTGGAATACACTATTCATCAAGTGCATGAATGCTGCTGGGGTGTTGGTCAACCCAAATGACATCACAAGGAACTCGTAATGACCATACCAAGTCCTGAAGGTAGTCTTCGAAATATCCGGCTCCCGAATCTTCAACTGATGATAGCCTAACCACAAATCAATCCCTGAGAATACTCTGGCACCTTGTAGCTGATCAAATAGATCATCAATGTGTGGCAAAGGATACCTGTTCTTCACTGTAACCTTGTTCAATTATCAATAATCAATACACATGCACATAGAACCATCCTTCTTCTTTACAAACAAGACCGGAGCACCCCAAGGTGATACACTTGGCTGAATGAAACCCTTATCAAGCAACTATTGCAACTACTCCTTTAAATCCTTCAGCTCTGCTGGGGCCATACGATATGGTGGATTAGAAATGGGCTGAGTTCCCGGCAAGAAATCAATACCAAAATGGATATCCCTATTGGGTGACATGCCTGGAACCGCCGGAAATACATCTGGATAATCCCTCACTACCGGAACTGACTCAAAAGTAGGAGTATCAACACAGACATCTCTCACAAAGGCTAGATATGCTTTACACCCCTTCCCAACCATCCGCTGTGCCTTAATGAAAAACACCGCCCTGCTAGGAACATAATCCAAAGTACCCCTCCACTCCAACCGTGGCAAACCTGGAATAGCCAACGTCACCGTCTTAGTGTGACAATCAAGAATCACATGATAGGGCGACAACTAGTCCATACCCAAGATAACATAAAAATCTACCATACTGAGCAACAATAGGTAAACTCTGGTCTCAAAACCACCAAGAACAACTAAACACGATCGATACACACGATCAACAATAATAGAATCTCCCACAGGCGTGGACACATAAACATGAGAACTCAAAGAAGCACGGGATATACCCAAATATGGAGCAAAGTAAGATGATACATAGGAATACATGGATTGTGGATCAAATAAGACTGATGCATCTCTATGACAAACCAGAACAATACCTGTGATAATTGAGTGAGATGTAACTGCCTCGGTCCTAGTCGGAAGAGCATAACATCTGGCCTGAACTCCTCCTCTAGGGCGACCTCTACCCGCCCAAACCAACACCTCTAGCTGGCTGTGCAGGTGGAGTGGAAACTGGTGCGGTAACCACGACCTGAGAAGCCTGAGGACATTGTGAAATATATGGGGCCTGAGTAGTCTATGGAGGTGCACCCCTCCTGAGTTTGGGGAAGTCCCTCAACATATGACGAGTGTCACCACACTCAAAACAAGCTCTCGGAGGATGTGGGTGCTGGAACTGGCTCGTGCCTGGTTGGCTAGACTGACCACTAAAAGCACCCCATGCAGGAGATGCACTAGATAGTGGCGATGCATAATGGGCGGCCTGAGACCTGGGAGTGGCCGGAACATTGCTAGAAGCTGGGAGTGCTAAATGAATTAGATATCTCACATAGCCTCTACCATGACGGGATGCAACTGGGACACAGGTACCACTATATGTGCCAGAATCTCGAGGCTTCTTGGCCTCCCTCTCCTCTCTCTCCGGACTCCACATACCCGCCCGAGCTAGAGTGCCAAACATGCTCAAAAACTGGGCGAGAGTCTCCTGAAGTGCAGGGGTAGTAACAGGCATCTCAGGTGCCTGCCCTCCATCTGGAGCTACTGGTGACTCCTCTGTAGCACCTCGGGTAGGTGCTCTGGCTGCACCACGTGCCCGTCCTCGGCCTCTGCTCGAGGTTCGGCTCTAGCAAGGGATGCGGGTGTATGATTGCAAGATCTGGCTATGCGTGTCCTCACCATCTGTGAGAGAATAGAAAGAAAAAGAGTTAGAATTCCGAAGTCAACAAATTCGCATGATAAAGAATCAAATAAGTGAAACATTTCCTAACAGTTCCATAGCCTCCCAAAGTTGAGTATAGACATCTTCGGGTTCTGTAGAGTTTTTGGGTTGAACAATGCACTGAGGGATAAAGGAAAGTTTTTGGCAGAAAAATGCATTTCTGCGGTCCATTATGCGATTGCAGAATCACTCTTCGGACCACATAATGGCCGCAGAGTGAGGCAGGAGAGGGGCAGTTTTGGATGCCATTCTGTGGTTGACTATGCGACCGCAGAACTGTTCTGTGATTGACTATGCGACCGCAGAACTGTTCTGCGGTTTACTATGCGACCATAAAGCAAGTCTGCGGGCCGCATAGTGACCGCAGACCCAGGCAAATTTTTGGCCAGCTTTGGATACCAATTATGCGGCCGATATGCGATCCGCATATCGATTATGCGATCGTAGACCTTGTTCCGGATCTTCATTTTTGGGTTTTTAAAACCTGACCCTACTTTGTTAAATACACGCTTTGGGCCATTTTCGAGCTAAAATCTAAGCTTTTAGAGTGAGAGAGAGAGTGACCTAGAGTAAGAAGGTGTCCCTCAATAATTGTTCTTCAATTCTTGCTCAAATTTTGGAAGATTAAGAAGGGAAACTCACTAGGTCTTCATCCCAGAGGTAAGATTCTACACCCTAACTCTCAATTTCGAATTTTGTCTGGAAATGGGTAATTAGCAAGATAAATTTTGGGCATGAGAGTTGTTTATTTTACATGCATGTGTTATCAAAGGGTGAAGGAAGTTTGTTGGGCTAAAAATAGTAAAGATTGGGTTGTGGGATGATGGAATCCTCCATAAAAGGACCTTGAAACCTTAATGCACATTTAGTGTTTGATAAAATGCTCAAATGAGCTAGAACCATGAGCATCTTCCTAATTTTGGTTTAATTTGTTCTATTTCTAAAATAGATTGAAGTTGCTAAGAATTCCGGAATATTTAGAGTGTAAGGAAGCTCAAGTGAGGTATGTTGGCTAAACTCTTCTTTAAGAATTGGAACCCCAATATCCTTGTAAGTTCCAAAATATTTATTACAAGTTGAGTATTCCGAATATGTTTTGTGACAAAGGTATATGTTCAATTCGTGTTTCAAATGTTGTTATCATATTGTATTATAAATTGAGGATGTGTTCCAAACTATGGATTGTGTATCTATGTGTTATGATTCCAAGTCATGATTTATGTGGGAAACTATTATACCAAATTATGTAGAGATTGTGTTGGGGTTACACCTCCACCCGCATATATTGGGGTGAGGCGGCGGGGCCGCTTTGTGTGGAAATGGGTATTGTGTTTACACCTCCATCCGCATATATTGGGGTAAGGCGGCGGGGCCGCTTTGTGTGAAAATGGGTATTGTGCTTACACCTCCACCCACATATATTAGGGTGAGGCGGCGAGGCTGCTTTGTGTGAAAATAGTTACAGAGGTCCTCATCTTAAATTCTATAAATGTTAATGACAACTCTTGATAAGCTTGTTTTGGTTTAAACGGTTATCTATGCTATTCTATTGTTGCCCTGGTTCATCATATTTATATTGAATTTCCAAATTTCTTTAATTGGTGTTTGGTTTTCATACTAGTACTATTCGACATGTACTAACGTCCCTTTTGCCGGGGGCGCTGCATCTTTAATGGATGCAGGTGGTTCCACAGCGGAGGATATCGACCAGTGATAGCGGTGCTCATTCTTCCCAGCTGAATTGGTGAGCCCCATCTCATTCCGGGGTTGTGCATCTTTTGTTTCGTATGTGTTATCATATTATGAGGTATAGCTGAAGCCTTGTTGCCGGCACTATCATTGTACTTTTTGGTATTTTAAACTCTCCGTAGACATAAGTGTGGGTTGTGTATTGGTGTTGGGAAAGTCAAACTATGTTGTATTACTTGTTCTATTTAAGACCTTAAAATGATGGAACTATTGGCAATGAATTGGTATTGTAGACATGAATATCATATTGTCTAATTAACGAAGATGTGTATCCTATTTATTCATGGATGAGTTTGGGTAGCAGGAAATCTAATAGGCTTGCTCGGCCGGGTTCACTCGTTTGAGCGCCGGTCGCGCTCCCCGGTTTTGGGGCGTGGCATTATCTCACCGCATGCGTTTCAACCCCCAAACCTTATACCACCGCATGCGTATCAATATCGCAGCGTATCACAATTTACAGCTCTAGTGCCCAATATCACAACTTGCCATAGAAATCAACAACAATGGTATTTTCACAATAAATAGTCCATGGCTCAACCACAATAAATAGTCCATGGCTCAATAAGAATAGTATTTCACAACTTGACACTTTGCCTTAATATGAATCACGACCTTTATAACTCAATACCAATCTCAACAACAAGATATTCCAAGAATAACAACCTCAAGTAAGAATTCAACGATTAAGTAATGAATATGGAATAAAAGAAACAAGAACTTCAATAAACATGTAGTGCAATTAACAAATAAGAGCTAAGACAAGTAGATCATGTGAAATATACTAATGATGATGAAGATAACATGTTAAGATAACTCAATTAAGGTATGAAAGGAATCTACATAGCTAGAACCGGTAAATTTGCACATTTAGTCCGTGTACCCACTTGTCAACTTGCGTAAACGGCTTCGACACATCACAATTATCACAAAACAACACCAATCCTAAGGGGAAATTCCCCCACAAAGTTAGGCAAGACATTTACCTTAAAACGCGATAATTCAATCCACTAGTCGGCCTTTCCCTCAATTATCCAACTTCAAACGGCTCAAATCTAGCTAAAACAACTTCATACCATAAATATAAACTATAAGAAACTATTTCAAATAATAAAATTACGATCTTTGCAAAGAAATAAAAAGTCAACTCAAAAAGTCAACTCGGGCCCGTGTCTCGAAACTAGACCAAAATTACAAAATCCGAACACCTATTCGATAAGGAGTCCAACCATATAAGAATTACTTAAAGCTGACCTCAAATCGACTTTCAAAACTCAAAAATGTTGTCTAGGAAGTTTTCAATTTCCAACTCAAATCACTAATTAGATGATGAAAATAACAATAGATTCATGAAATATAGTGCAATCCGGGTTAGAATCACTTACCCCAACGATTTACTTGCAAAACTCTCAAAATATCGCCTTACACCGAGCTCTCTAGGTCCAAATTTTGAAAAATGAGATGAATCCCACAATTTGAAACTTAAATTCTGTTGCCTAGTCGCCCTCTATCGCGATTGCGAACAAAGACTCGCGATCGCGTAACACAATTCTGCCAAGCTAAAAAGATTACACTTCGCGATCGCGTGAAACAAATCGCGAATGCGATGAACAAGCTGCCTCCTCCCATGCGACCGAGTCCAAGGCCACACAAATGCGTAGCACAAACCTGCCTCAGCCCCTAGTCTTACCTTCCTTATACGCGAACGCGATTTACCTTCCGCGTTCGCGATGAACAAACTCAGAAAACTTCGTGATCGCATCCTCACCTTCGCGAACGCGAAGGGAAAAATCCCAGAAACCCCTAAAGACTCTACGCGATCGCGGGAAAACCTTCGGGAACGTGTAGAAGGAAACTGGGTTAGTAGAAAACCAGCAACATCAGCAATAGAGACTAACTTTAATTAGTTGCGGATTCACTCCGAATCACACCCGGGGGCCATAGGACCCTGTCCGATTATACCAACAAGTTCCAAAACACCTAACGGACTTACTCGAGGCCAAAAATCATATCGAACAACATCGATTCTACGAATCGTAACTCAATTCAAGCCTATTGAAACTATGAACTTCCGAATTCCAAAACTAATGCCCATTCATACCAAAACAACTCCGATTTACTTCAAATTTTGCACACTAGTCATAAGTGACATGATAGACCTATTCCAACTTCTAGAATCGGTATCCGATCCCGATATCAATAAAGTCAACTCCCAGTCAAACTTTCCAACCTTCTAAACCTTTAACTTTCTAACTTTTGCCAATTCACGCCAAAACGACTTACAGACCTCCAAATCAACATCAAGGCATGTTCCTAAGTCCAAAATCACCATACGGAGCTTTTGGAACCGTCAAAACTCCATTCTGGAGTTGTCTACAAAAAAGTCAAACTATTGTCAACTCTTTCAACTTAAACCTCCAACTTAGGGACTATGTGTCCCATTGCACTCCGAAACTCACCTGAAACCAAAACCAAACACCCCAACAAGTTGTATAACTACAATATAACATAGATGAGGCAATAAATAGGGGATCAGGGCTAAAATACTCAAAATAACTGACTGGGTCGTTATAGGGGCAATGCCTTAACTGATGCCCCTCGACTCCACACCCATAACATGCAATGGTACAATAGCGGCATACCCCCGAATGAAACCTCCTACACTTCACGCAATGAGGATAAGATCTACTAGGCTAGCTCATCTCACTGGTGAGATCTTTGGTACCATCTGTTTTGCTTACACCATGCGCATCCTCCCTACCTTTCCTTTTGGACTTTATCACGGGAGGGTTAACAATCTCTGTACCAGTTTGCTGTTTGGTCCCTTGGAATTTCCCAAGCTTGCCGCCCCTAAAACGTTTTTGAGAATACTTGCGACATGGTGCAAAATGATCCTTTTCACACGCCAGGCAGACTTGGCTGGGGGTACCTAGACTGGGGCATTTGCCCTTCTTGTGCCCCCTCTTTCGACAACCATAACATATTTAAAGAGTCATCCAGCATATCCCCAGGTGGCACATCTTACAAATCGGACATTCCAGCTTATTGGTACAAAAAACCCCTCTTTTGTTTCCTAGGTGCTCGCGCCGCGATCCGGTGGCGTGGTGACATTAAGGGGAGCAAGGGAATTTCCCCTATCAACTAGTGTTTCCAATCCCTTCACAGCTTGACCCATTTTCCCAATGAACTCATGTGCAATATCCCCCAGATTTAATGGTGGGATCACTCCCTCCTTACTGCTTCGAACTCATGGACTACTCATCTCATAAAGGAGATACAATGGGGATATCAACTTCCTACCTTGAGCTTTATAGCACGATCTAGGATTTCAAAGAAGGGTAACATTTTGTGGGTGGTGTTTGATGTTTGGAATTAAACTAGTAAGTGTTGGTATTTGGGCAAACTTGTTTTCAATCATATCTATAAACTTGTAATATTTTTGGAAATCATAAATGGATATCCTTTAGTAATAGAAAAATACCATGGAACACTTGACTCTTCTCATGTCTATCACTTGTACTGGTTCTTATATTGTTAATGGGCAAGGTTGGGTAGAATGCATGTAGCATGCTTTCTTAATCAGGGTGTCTCGGTTGAGCATCGTGTGCTCTCCCCGAGGTTGAGGCGCGACATAATTTAAAGAATATGGGCCAGACAATGGTAGCTTATGCCAGTATGGTAATATCATGGATCGATTTCTTCGGTATAATTGGGTATTTCAAATACTTTTGCTATTGGACTTTTAGGTTGGCAGCTTGCGAGACATGGTTGATTTAGAGAGAATGCAACTCTGAGAGCTTTATTATGTGTGAATGGGTTTTGAGGAGTTCATGATAGTTTTGACCATGACTTGGAGTATGATGACTTATACGGGCATGGAATGTTTGTTTCAAGTTGTGATTATCTCGTGAATTGAGCTAGGTAATATGCTTCTGGTCGATGGAGAACTTATGAGGAGGACTATCCTACTTGTGAATCACAGTTGATAACAGGATTCTCATATTTTCATCTGGCACCATGATGGATGTATTGAGTCATGTGAGATTGGGATTTAATAGTAAGGTTGCGGTTAAATTTTGGTAGGAAGGCAATAAGTTTGAGATAGCATAAGAGATTTAAGATGTTTTCAAAAATGCTGATACTATCTTGTATCGTCGATGAAGGGTGTGTGTTGTAAAAGACACACTGTATTTTAAATTGTGGATGCTTTTACTAAAGTACTACATAAATTGTGTGGTTGGTAATCGATGAAGTTCAGATTCTTGTCACTTAGCATGAAAGATTGATAGGAATATGCGTTATAGAGTACTTGTGTGCATGTGACATCGTAGTCGTTTGAGTGGAAGGGTTAGAGATCAGGTCTAAGATTTTTGCGTTCTCGAGGTTTAGGGATGAGATCTTCCTATAGGCAAACATATATTTTTTCACGGTGGAAGTGTGTTAATGGTTAGTCAGTTGATTTTATGTCATGGATAGGGTCACAATGGACTTTTAAAAGACTATTTACTTATTTAGGAATGGTTTTGAATGAGTTGGGGCCTATTGATAGACCTTTGAGAATGTGCATTCTACGCTAGGTCGGATTTGCTTGCACAATGCAACATTTACTATGGATGTGTCATCATGTAGAATTAGTTTTGTTCATGCCCTTGTTTGCATCATGTGCTATTCTCTTTTATGCTATAATGGATATTTAGACCACTTGAGTATTTACATGAGATGACTCTTCAAATATTGATTTGTCTATTGCACCTTAGTCGGTTTTTTGTGTAGAGTATTATGCTTATTCATCTTCCCACAGCTATATTTATGCATTGTATCATTCTTGATGTTGATATACACGTGTTTGGTGAGTATGAAATTTTTTTCTCCACGGATAGTTTGATATGTTTGGATCAGGTTGCACGCTGCAACAATATTATGTTGGATCGGGTTGCATGTTGCAATGGTGTCACGACCAAAAATCCTACCACAGCTGTGATGTAGCCTAACATTACATGCTACGCAAGCCAATAATCAATATGCAAAAATAAACTTCAACAATAGTATTAAATAGTCTCAATAGCAGAATAGCATAAATTACTGAAGTCAAAATAGCGATACAGCTGAAAACCATCCCCAAATCTAGTGTCACTGAGTATATGGGATCTATAAAATAAGTAAATACAAGGTCTTAGCCAAAAATATTGTCCAAAAGGCTAAACAATATTAACATGAAATAAGGAAATGGACTTCAAGGCCTACAAATGGAACAACAGTGCTACCTAAAAAACTCAATCTAATCAAGTTCCGTCTCGCTAGCAGCTACCATGACCAGCAACACCTGGATCTGCATATGAACTGGAGTGTAGTATGAGCACAAGCCACCCCATGTACTTAATAAGTATCAAGCCTAACCTCGGGCTGAAAATAGTGATGAGCTTGGCAAGGTCCAATACTTATTTTCGACATCCAAGCTTAATAATAGAGCATAATAATAGCAAGAAAAGCAGGTGAATAATATCATATTCAACTCTATCACATTAAGAAGAAAATAAGCATGTTTTCTGAGTATATCAGCCAAGGTTGCACGACCCAAAAAACCTACCAAAGGCCGTGATGGTGCCTCACCCGCTCGCTAGGCAAGCCAACACTCAACAACAATAAAACAATCCAATTATTAAACCATTTAGGAGCTTCGTGATAGAAATCTCAAAGTCTAAACACGACCCAATCGTCTACACTGCCAAAAACTCAGTGTCACTACATCACGAGCATCTAACAAGAGCAACCAGAATCAACTGAACAAATACATCGGTCCAAAAAAACCAATACATAGACAAAAGTAGATAAGTAGGTAAAGGGGACTCCATGTGGTGTGAATCGGGTCAAGCCAAGAAGTTCACTACGAAGTCTCCAATAACACTCCTACTCAGCTCAAGGATACTGTGAATAGCAGTCTAAGAACCTACACTAAATGTGCACACGTATAGTATGAGTACAAACCATGGTGCCTAGTAATATCAAGTCTAGCCTCGAAGAAGTAATGGCGAGAGGTCGACTCCGACACCTACTAACCACTCAATAAGAATTTGAAGCATGAATAGAGCATGAAATAAAGCATGATATCATCAATCAAGTTTGTCAATAGAATCACAGTAAACTAGAATTTAGACATGCTTTTCAGGAATCAGTCAAGGCATCGACTTTTCCAGAGAAATCATTTAGATCAAAATTTATCAAGGTAAATTGTGTCATGACCCAAAGTTGCACCGGAGCCGTGATGGCATCTAACACCGATTGTTAGGCAAGCCAACATCTAATATTAAAAAGTAAACTTCAATAACAACAAGAAATAGTCTCAAAAGCGAAGTAAGATAAATAACTATAGCGAAATAGCGATAGAACTAAAATACCATCCCAGAACGTGGTGTCAACGGGTACATGAGCTCTATAGAATGAGTATGTACAATGGTTTGATAATGATAAAATACTGTATGAAGAACATAAATAGTAATATCAAAAGTAAGGAAAGGGACTCTAAGGCCTGCGAACAAAACAACAGAGGTACCTTCAAATCTCCAATAGGTACTGATACGGCTCTCTAGCAATTAACTCTATCAGTATGCGTAAAACTGAACCCATGTACTCTGTAAGTAGAAACCTATCCTCAGATTAAAGATAGTGACGAGATTGGAAAAGTCCGCTACTCACTATCAACAGCCAACAATAACAGTAACAACAAAATGATAATATAAAATTTTAAAACAGCTCAATAATAGCAAGTTCAACTTTATCACATTAACATGAAAATAGGCATGTTTTTCAAACAAATTAGTTAAGTCATCAATTTCAAGATATAAGATATCAATTAGCATGAGGAAGATATGACTTTATGCATGCATGACAAGTATCCATGCCAAAATCAACGACTTCATAGTTATATCATCAAGTAAGCACAATCTCAGCCATGTACCGGTGCCTGGCATAAAGACCCTCACTAACCATATACCAAATGCCTGCACTCGTAGGGCCCAAAGTAACATGGGTTATCACCTGACCTTGGAGGGTCAGATCCTTTCCCAAGCGCTCATCGAATAATAAGTCAACGATCATCATAACTCAGCTCAAACGGCCTAGTGCACGCGTCACCTCACTATCAATACCACTCAGCCCAATATGGGCCCTAGCTTACGCGTCATCTCACTATAAATATTAATACGTCTCAATGGCCCAAGTTCCGTCATTAATCTGCTCAAATCTCAATATGCCAACAACTCACGGTATCAGAAATCAATATACAACATAAATTACACAAACGTGCCACAAATCCACTCAGACCCGTGTCACACAAGTAAGGATACTAACAACATGTGAGACAACACATAAGAAGTATATAGAGATAGTAATATAACGCGCGAATATGATATCATGACTGAAAAATATGACTACAATCAAGGCAACCAGATCAACATAATCAAATAGCCCTATCATGACTCAAGCGGATTAGCGCATAACCTATGCATAATTTCTAGAATGAATAATACCTCAAGTAGTCATACAAGTAGAGAAAATATGGTAACAATGAGGCATGATAGAAACACATGGAACATAATAACATAAAGTGTACCTGGATCATGAATAACCTCAGTGCAAGCATATATGCTTGCCACCTCATATGTGTGTCACCCCCAACATATAGCCATCATCATAGTCTACTAGGAAATACTCTCAAGCCAAGCCTAGGCAAGATACTTAACTCAAATCGCGAGAATCAATACTCCAAAAAGCCCTTGCCCCTCAAATCGGTCTCTGAACGGGCCAAATCTAGCCAATACAACTCAATAACGTCAAACAAATCTATAGAAATCGATTCCAAATAATAAAGTTCCAATCTTTATCAAATTGCACAAAGTCAACCAAAAAGTCAATCCGGGTCCGCTTTCCGAAACTCAATAAAAGTCACAAATCTCGACTAACAATTCGAATATGAATCCAAATATACAAGTTTATTCAAGTCCAACTCCAAATCGGCGTTCAAATCTCAAATATTAATTCTCCAAAATTTCTTACAAAAACCATAATTTTCTCCCTTAGATTCCATCAACCAAAAAACAAAATCAGTGATAGAATCACGAATAATAATCAAATTCGAGTTAAGAACACCTACCCAATCTAAATGGGTGAAAATTGCCTCAAATATCGCCCCAATACGATCTCGCAATATCAAAATATGATAAATTAAGTAAACCATCGATTAAAATATTCTGCCCAGTGATCTCGCATCTGTGGTCCAACTTCCACTTCTGCAAATTTGAATATGCAACCCATGTCTCGCTTCTGTGAGCTTCACTTAAAGTGTCGACCTTCTGCACCTACGCACGCATCTTGCATTTGCAACTCCGGAGGTTCGGCCAAACTGTCACGCCCCAAACTCGGGGAGCGTGACCGGTGCTCAACCGAGAGAACCCGGCTGAGCAAGCCTGTTAGATTTCCTTCTACCCAAACTTATCTATGAATAAAGAGGAGATGTACTCCATTAATCAATCACTGAAAAGATTTTATTAATAACTTCCTTTTCATTTCCATTAGTAGCTTCGTTCCCAAAGAATGAGGCATACCAACCAACAATAGAAATACACATGAAAAATTATAAACAGTCAATACACCATTTACTCTTGCAATACTCTTCCCCAGAAATGACAATGTACAATTTCAACACATGAGTATATAGAACTCGAATCACGCTGGATATATTTATAAATCAAAGCATTAGTTAAAGCAACCACCAATGGGCATGAATTTAGTACAAAAGCTTTTAGACAAGTCTATCTTCAAAGTAATTTTTAAACAATTGAGTCGAGGCACATTTCACATTTTTTATCGCATCTTCTCAAATCATTTGCATTATTAGACACAATCATAACTTAAATTCTTGGCACGTTGGCCACACTCTATATCCCCAATTAACTTATTTCACTTTCAACCATCTTTATAGATTATCAACAATAAGACATTTCCAAATCAAGACTTTAGGTACACATATGAGCAATTAAGAGTTTTAAGAATATTGAGATTTTCTCACACAATTTGGCATACTATCTTTCATTGAAATACGACTGAAAGCCATAACCTTTTAATACGTAACCCATACTTTGAAACTTACGGAAACATTATGGAATTCAATTCCAAGAGAGAAAGTTTAGCCAACATACCTCAATCGAGCTTCCTTAACTCTAGAATGATCCGGAATTCTTAGCAATCCCGATCTATTTTGAGACATAACAAAATTGAACCATAGGAAGATATTCATGGTCTCAGCTTATTTGAGCATTTTATCAGACACTAGGCGTACAAATTTAACCACAAGGTTCTCCTACAAGATTTCCTTCACTCCGCAACCCAATCCTTACTTATTTCAGCTCAACAATCTTCCCACAATTCTTATTGGTACATGCATGTATAAATAATAATCTCATACCCATGAATAATACTCCTAATCAACCATCTTCTACCCAAATTCGAAATTGAAAACTAGGGTATGAACCTTACCTCTTGATGAATAATTAGCCTAGGGTTTTCCTCTCTCTCTAAAATTTGGGTTTTCCTCTCTCTCTCTCTCAAAAATTCCCCAAAGCGTGTATTTAACGAAGTAGGGTCGGGTTTTAAAAA
>AWOL01S0016781.1:0-18390 GCA_000715115.1 Nicotiana otophora | reverse complement strand
CACAGTTTTTAAGACCACCCTTAAAAAGCGTGTTCTTAAAATATAAAGATTACACTTTTAAGTATTGCCAATAGNTCTAGGATTATCCAACGGAGCTAACAAAACTATCAAAATTCGAATCCGAGGTCGTTTATACATAAGTCGACATCCGGTCGACTTTTCCAACTTAAGCTTTCAATTAAGAGACTAAGTGTCTCGACTCACTCTGAATTCTCTCCGGACCCAAACCAACTAACCCGATAAGTCATAAAGCAACAGTGAAGTACAAAAATGAGCAGAAAAAGGGGGGGAGCGAGGCTACAACTCTTGAAACGACCGGCCGGGTCGCTACAATATCTATAGATACACTTTATAAGTGTGGCATTTGATTAGAGTCATCGGCCACAGTTTTTAAGACCACCCTTAAAAAGCGTGTTCTTAAAATATAAAGATTACACTTTTAAGTATTGCCAATAGACAAATTATTTGGCAACGCTAATTAATTATAATGCAATATTTTTGAAGAGTTGTTATGTTGTTATACTAATTGTAACTCTTTATCAGCGTAGTCTAAACATTTCTTATATAACATTTCCCTCAAACTTTCCCCCTAAATATTACAATTAATGAAAATATTTCCCCCTAATACAAGACAATGAAATGATCGTCCAAAGAATACTAGTGGGAAAACTTTCCCCAATTCTTATCTCTCCACTGCCGCTTCACCTTCATTGCCTCCCTTAACCTAATTTTGTAATGACCCGGCCGGTTGTTTTGAGAGTATTATCCCCGATCCCCTATTTACTGCTTCTCCCATATCTATTTCTGCTATTGTGACTTTTCGGGAGCTTTCGTTTTGGTTTTTGGAGTGTTTTGGGACACTTAGTCTATAAATGGAGGTTTAAGTCTCAAGGTTATGACCGTAGTAAGAAGTGTGTGAAGACGACTCCGGAACAGAGTTTTGTCGGTTCCGTTAGCTTCGTTGGGTGAATTTGGACTTAGGAGCGTATTCGGACTGTGAATTTGAGGTATGTAGCTAATTTAGGCTTGAAATGGTGAAAGTTGAATTTTTGGGAAGTTTGACCGGGGGTTGACTTTTTGATATCGGGGTTTGATTTCAATTTCGGAAGTTGGAGTAGGTCCATAATTGGAATATGACTTGTGTGCAAAATGTGAGGTCAATCGGACGTGGTTTGGTAGGTTTCTGCATCGTTTGTGGAATTTGTAAGCTTAGAAGTTCTTTAGGCTTGAATCCGGGTGTAATTGGTGTTTTGATGTTGTTTTGAGTGATTCAAAGGCTCGGCTTAGTTCGTATGATATTTTGGGATGTGTTGGTATGTTTGGTTGAGGTCCCGGGGCCTCGGGTGAGTTTCAGGTTATTAACGGATCATTTTTTGACTAGGCTTGATAGCTGAAGTCTGGTTAGAGCAGGTTCTGGTTTCCTTGTACGCGATTGCAGGGATTCATTTGCGATCGTGTAAGCTTATTTTGGGCAGAGGTGAGTTTGTTCTACGCGATCACAGAGTTAGGAACGCGATCGCGTATGTGTTCGAAGTTGTGCTTCGCGAACACGTGGCTAAGGTCGCGTTCGCTTAGAAGGATTTGAGCAGGAGGGGAGGCGTGGCCAATGCTCTATGCGATCGCGTGAGGCAGGATACGATCACGTCGGTATGAGAGGTAGTGATTCGCGATCGTGTGGGTGATTCCTTGATCGCGTAGGGTAAAAATGTTGGTCAGCATAGTTGTGCTTCGCGATTGCGAGGAATGTTCCACGATCACGATGAAGGATATCTGGGCAGGCTGTATTAATTTCAAAAACGAGGGTTTGAACCCTTTTGCATATTTTGAGCTAGAGAACACGGAATTGGGCGATTCTTGAAGGAAATTTCGTGGAGTTGATTGGGGTAAGTGATTCTTACTTGGTTTTCTTTAAATTTCATGATTTCATCTTTAATTGTGCCATCTAATTTGTGATTTGGGGTGAGAAATTGTGGAAAAAGGGGAAGAACTCTTGAGTTGGGATTTTGAGTTTTTGAATGGGATGTTGTTATCGGATTTGAGTAAATTTGGTATGGCTAGACTCGTGAGTGAATGGGCTTTCGGGTTTTGTGACTTTTGTCAGATTGCAAGACGTGGGCTCGGGAGCCGGGTTCGGGCCAACTTTGGTTTTTTGGCTATAATTTAGTACTTTTGTTATGGAATTGATCCCTTTAGCCTATATTGATTGTATTGTTCTACTTGCGGCTAGATTCAGGATGTTTGGGGACCGATTTCAGAGGCAAAATGTATTTCAGAATAGAGATTTTCTCGGTCTTAGGTAAGTAACAGTCTTAAATCTGGTTTTGAGGGTATGAACCCCCGAGAATTTATATAATGTGAATATTTGGGGGTAACACACATGCTAGGTGACGGGCATGTGAGCGTGCACCATGAGGGATCGTTACTTGGTCCGTCCCATGAGACTGTAAAGTCGAATAGCCATTGTTATTATTTGTTTTCCTTGTCTTTGAGTAATTGACTGCCTTTCATGTTAGAAACCATGCTTAGGCCATAAGATATCACTGTTGGGACCCGCAGTGGTTGTATACATGTTGAATTACTTGCTAATTGTTGTCTTGTACTCAGTCATGGTTTCACTTGCATATCATATATTAGCCTCTTCTTGATTTTGTTGATACACTATGCTATCTTTGTTTGCGCTAATCTTTATGATAACCGAGAGCCCGAGAAACTAGAGAGGTTGATGAATGATTGAGATCGAGGGCCTGTCTGTGAGGTATTGATACTATGGCACGTGAGTTGTCCGTGCATATTTTAGCTCTTGGACTGAAAGGATCCCCTTTGGAGTTTGCACACCCCCAGTGAGCGCAGGTACCTATTGAGTGTGAGTACTAAGGGCTGAGAGCCGAGCGATTGAACTGTCGTGACGAGTTGAGTGTCTGTTGCCCTGAGAGGCTGTACTTATTTTCCATTTGTTGATGCACTTAGTTGCTATCTATCATTGTTGTGAAATTTCTGAAAGATTCTATATACATATTACTTGCACTGTAATTGTATAAACTGATTTGACTTGACTACCGGATTTGAAAGCATGTCTATTATTTGCTGGAATTATTGAAAATGAATTGTATTTGTATAGCTCGTCACCACCTTCTCATTTCTTTATTTATTTCTGTTAATTGCTGAGTTGATTGTACTCATGCTACACCCTGCACTTCATGTGCAAATCTATGTGTGTTTGATCATGGAGGTCGTTGAGTTCGCGCGCGATTGAGTACCGGAGACTACGAGGTAGCTACCGGCATCCGCAGACCTTGTCTCTCCTTCTACGTTTTCTTTCTTTTCAGTATTGATATTCAAACACTGTTTGTATTAGACTCGATATTTAGATGCTCATGATTCAGTGATACCCCGATGTCGGGCTATTTTTCTGCACTTATGTTTGAATTAGGTTTTACACCCGTTTTATGAAAAACTCTGATTATTTTAAATATCTTAATTCATTTCTGTTAAATTTTGAAAGTGTTTTTGGAAAGGTCGGCTTTCCTAGTACCACGATAGGCGCCATCATGACGGGTTAAGTTTTGGGTCGTGACAAATTCATTGCTTGCCATTCATTGCTCCATGTGTCTTCCAGATTATTCTCACATATAGCAAATCTTCATCCCTTTATCTCTTGGTAAGTATTTCTTTTTCTCAAAACTTTTCCGATTTTTCCAATTTTTAGTTTTGTTCTTATACTTTAAGATTCGATTTTTCTAGTTTCTTACTAATAGGGATGAAAAATAATCTTCTATTGTGTACAATATCTGGGTATCTTGGTACAATCTTTGTTTTATACTCAAAGTTTTGAACTTTTTCTAATTTTAGATTCTTGGGCTAAAAAGAAGTAATTTTGTTTGTTTAATTTTTGGGTATCAAAGTTTTTGTTTTTTTTTTATTAATTTCAGATTCTTGGGCTGAAAAAAGTAATATTTTTTGTTTAATTTTTGATATTTTTGTATAGTCTTCGATCTTATACTTATAGCTTCAGTTTGTCTAACTTAATATCGCTGAGGTTGATAGAAGTTATTATTTTTTGTTTGAATAATTACTGGGCTTTGTATAGTCTTTATTTTATACTCAAAGTGTGGTAGGTCCTAAGGGAAATCATAGCAGGGGATGGCTATAAATTGGGTGGAAAGATCTAGCAGGTGTGTTGGACAGCAAAACGGAAGTGGATTTAGAGGTCCGTACGTCATTTTTGAGTCATTTGGCTAAAGTTAGAAATTTGAAGGTTTTTAAGAAGTTTGACTGGGAGTGGACTTTTTGATATCGGGCTCCGAATCCTATTCCGGAAGTTGGAGTAGGACCGTTTCATGATTTAAGACTTTCACGCAAAATTTGGTGTCACTTCGAGTAGTATAAGTATATTTCGGCGCGTTCGGAGTAAGTTTGAAGAATTTGAAATTTGTAAGTTGAATCAATTTGGTTTGGGGTATGATTCTTAGTTTTGATGTTGTTTTACATGTGCCGGAAGTTCGATTGAGTCCGTTTTATGATTTCAAACTTGTGGGTATGTTCGGGCAGGGTCCCGAGGCCCCGAGTGTTAACCGGATGAAGATCGGACCAATTTTGAGATTTGGAAGAAGAGCTGAAGCTTCCATCTTATGGTATGATCGCACCTGCGCATGGGCAGCCGCAGGTGCGAGCTCACAGGTGCGAGCCACCAGTCGCAGGTGCCAAAGAGAGGAGCTGGCCAGCAGCCACAGACGCAGAGTATTTTAGTGCACCTGCGTGTTGGATTGGCGCGCAGAAGCAGATGGATGAGCAGGAGCGAAGGGACAGGCGCACTTGCTATTGCGCAGAAGCGAGCCATTGTCCACAGGTGCGGTACAAAGCCAAAAAGGAGTGTAATTCCGCAGGTGCAAAAATCGCAGAAGGCAGAACCTCTATTTAAGTCTGGAGTTGCGTATGTTCAGCCCATTTTCTTCATGTTTTGGGCGATTGTGGAAGGTAAGTTAGTTCATCACACTTTGAGTTAAATTCATAGATTATAGATAGATTATAATCGGTAAATCTTGGAAATCAAGGGTTTAGATGAAAAACCTATATTTTTATAAAAAGAAGATTTTTACCACGAAAATGGTTATGGAATTGGATGGAAATCATATGTTTGAGTTCATTAGATTATGGGTAATGATTATCTTTGAAAACTTTCGGAATCCGGGCATGTGGGCCCGAGGGTGATTTTATCGACGTTTCGAACATAGTTAGGAATTGTTGTAAATAGGATTATAATGAGTATTAGAGTATATATTTATGGATTTGCTTACTTATTGACTAGTTTTGGAGCGTTGGGCATCGATTTGAGTTGATTGAATGGCTTGGGAGCCGGTTATGGAACTACGGTGTGAGGTAAGTCTCCTTTCTAATCTTGTAAGGGGGAATTAACCCATAGGTGAACTAAATTATTTTGTGCTTCTATTTGTGGGTGCTACGTACGCAAGAGGTGACGAGAGTCCGTACGTAGCTACTAGTTATGCCTACGTTCTGGTAGTTTTAGGCTCACATCATACCTTGTTGATATATTTATTGATTACGTTTATTATTTGCCTTGAGAGGGAACGAGATTAAAGTCTGCTTATTAAATGTTTTGAAAGAAGTTAAAATTGAAGAACTTAAGATTTAAAAGGTTTTATTTGAACTTCGTAATTTCGAAAAGAATTGATGAATAATATAATAGCTAAAGAAATCTATGAGTAACTGCGTCGCATGTATGTTTCGTGAGCGGGTGATTTCCTTAAAAATTTTCAAGTTGAATTTTCATTATTTTAAAAAGAATCAAGAAAGAGATATGATTTAAATGTTAAACTTATATTTGGCCGTGTCGCAGGTATGATTCGCGAGCGGGGTATTTTATTAAATGTATATTTGACCGCGTCGCATGTATGATTCGCGAGCGGGGACTGCGTCACATGTATGATTCGCGAGCGGGAAAACTTATAGATGCATCTATGGTTCGCACCATTCGACCCTCTGGTAGTGCACAGTTTAAATATTTGTTGGATCGGGCCTTACGACCTCGGCATAATTTGCGCATGCTTGTGTTCCTTACCTTGAAATTTATAAATAATGATATTGCCTCCTCGACCTGAGTTAGATTGTTAAATAATGGAAGATAAATATGGAGATTTCTTAACTTTAAAAGGACTGCTTTCTTACTTCAAAATATTGAGCTCGCAACCGTTCATATAATCCATACTTAATTATATCTTTGATATCCTATTTATAGCCCATAGTAAGTGTCGAAGTCGACCGCCCGTCACTACTTCTTCGGGGTTAGGTGGGATATTTACTGGGTACGCGTTGATTTACGTACTCATACTACACTTGCTGTATATTTTTGTGCAGGTACACATATGTTTAGCGGCCTTGTGGGCACAGAGGCACGATTATGGCGGGGACTTAGATGAACTGCATTTTATATGACGCTCCGCAGCCAGCAGAGTCTCCTTCAGAGTATTGTATTTTCCTTCCTATCCAAATTTGTACTTTGGACAGTTATTGTATTTTATTTTAAATTCCTAGAAAAGGCTCATGCACTTGTGACACCGGGTTATGGGATGATTATGGGGTGTTCTATATTGAAGTTTGAAGACATTGTTATTTATTCTGTAAATTCATCTTTTTACTAGATAAATTGAAGTAAATTTACGATTTCAAAAATATTAAAATGAGAATTTAATTAACTTTTTAGTGTTGGCTTACCTGACAGTGGTGTCTGGTGCCATTATTACCTTTAATGGATTTTGAGTCGTGACAACATGGTATCAGAGTACTAAGTTCACTTAGGTCTCATGAGTCATGAGCGAGTCTAGTAGAGTCTTGCGGATCGTTACGGAGACATCTGTACTTATCTTCGAGAGGCTACATGGCTGTTAAGAGCACTTCCCTTCTTGATTCCTCATCGTGCAATTTGATTCCTTTGAGGCTTATGCCTTCATTTCCTTCCTATTCAATCTTATGCGACGTGAAGCACTTGCTATCGATCGAGAATCAAGGAATTGTAATGGTACTACAGATGTGGTGCGGGATGTTTCTCCCTGCGTAGTTGTTTGGGCTATTATCGTCGCCTTGTTGAAAGATATTCACTTCTGAGAGCATTGAGGCTATGCACAGGTTGCTATGATGCTCATGAGTTGTTATCGCATAGTATTGAGGTGATGGTAGGATGCTTGCCTATGTCTCGGGGCAGTGAATGACTTGAAAGGAAGTTTACTCAGTGCATAATTCAAAGATTTGGTATTTTACTTCTGACAAAGCAAAGGCAATCGAACGAAGAATGTTCAGATTGGGTTGATGGAGTAGCGGGACTCGATATTTTCAAGCATGGTGGAATCTTCGCCTGTGATGTGGCGGCATCAACCTTGATTGGTTAATGTGTTAAGTTTTTTGGTGTTATAGTGTCCTTCAATTCGCCTTGGATCAGAGTATTATAAATGGTGCCAAGAAAGTGGCTATCTGAGGTCGCAGTATGCAGAGGTTCAGGATCAAATCGGCATTCCTGGTATTGATGGCTCGAGAAAGATGATTTCTGGAAGGGTTTAAAGTTGGTAGCGATCTATCGGTTCAAGTGCTAGAAAGATAGATTTTGATTTAAGGCAACAACTGGGCATCGAAGGATGAGAAAGGACATGTAAGAAGTGCCTTGTGGTGGTTAAGTTCCTAGAAGGCCAAGTTTGAGAAACAGAAGTAGAGTAGTTTCTTAAAGGAGAGGGTTTGACCAAGGTGGGAGAGTGGTAAGGTCGCATATGGGTTATGAGGTAGGATAGCTACACGTCTGGAGGAAAGTTTAGAGTGATTTGGGATTTATGGTGGTCAGTGACTAGGTCTACGAACCTAATTTGGAATATTGGCTGCTATATTGAGGAAGATTGGGTGTGACATGAAGGAGTTTCTTGATATGAAGAAGGATACAACATGACTTTCAACGGGTGGGTTATCTCCTGTGAGCAGATTAGCGGTCGCGTGGTGTTGATGAAGCTTCTGTGAAGAATTCTACTGGCTACCCAGTCTGAGATTGAATATGTAAATGTGGCTAGTGGTTCGGAGTGTTCATTAAAGGTTAATGGAAGGATTTCGAGGAATTTGGCGGGTTGATTGTGCTAGATCATTTCGATGAAGGAAGAAGCTTGGCGAGTTCCAGGTTTATGCAATAGTAGCCTCAAGCAAAGCAGGAGAGTCCCACAACCTCCAGTTGGATTGCATGGTCATCTATTTGTAAGATTTCTGGTTATCAGCATATTGATGGGTTATTACGACTAAGGAAAGAGAACATCAGTGGTAATTTGAGCAAGCGATTTGAGGAATGTGTGCTATAGTTGGCCTAATCGACTCATGTTCCGGTTTTTGGAAGACTCAGGATTTATGCTTCGTGTAGAGGCGAGTTACAAGGAAGTTGATTCAAACAGGTGCTTCTTTGAGAGGGTGCTCATATGCTAGCAGAGCCTTGGAGTTGATTATATTCAGGACCAAGTCAGAGTGGGTGACTCTTAATAACGGTCCTAGTAGATTCAAAAGTTAAGGCGTGGTGTCTAATGATTTCGAGTCCATGGTATGGTTACATATCGAGCTTTTGCAGCAGATTATGATAAAGGATCTTGGAGTGTTCCGTGTTACCTTTGGTCTACAGGGTATCATGAGAGGAAGGGGAGCATGTAACTTTGGATTTATAGAAGAGTCATCAAAATGGGTATATCAGTTGAAGACGCGATTATACGCACAAGGAGGATATACAATGGTCAGTGGGTTTTGGGGACAGTGTGGTCTCATGCAATGGGGTCACTCGGGATGAGTGCGGATTGAGTTCGTTATATTGATAAAGGAGTTGCTGTTATTTCTAAGGAAGATCCAGAGTAAATTATGAGAAGCCGGGCTTGGGTTAGCCATGGTTGAATTGGCATGATGATTGCAGTGATCAATTTCTCCAGCATGATTAAATTATGCATGTGATTTGGGGCGGCGTGCGCGAGGCTTGACGGCCGTCATAATTGATTGTATTTGGATGCATTCGGGTATTATGGCATGTTATGTGTGGGTAGGTCCCGGAAGAGTTATGGTGGCTAGACCACTATTTGAGAATTTGTGTGTTCTACGATTATGAGAATGCAGTCATATGTTGCAATGATTCTCCTTATAAGAGTAAAGTGAAACGTTCTACAAAGTGAATTATGTACCCTATTAGAGGTTTGCGAGTTATGATGAAATTTTTGGGTTCTCATATATTGGTAAGATAAGTGTGGTGAGCGGCACAAAATTTGAAAGTTAAGGATCAAGGTTGCAGTTTGGTGTGACAAGAATGTTAAAGAGCTTGGATGAGCGGGAAAGGATTCAGATGGTTAGAGTAAGCTGGTATTGTATTTAACGTCACCTGAGATCGGTGTCCTGTGTAAGAGGCTTTGCGTAGTGATTTCGGATTTTTGAATTGCTTTACAACATTGGTACGGTTGGTAGTATGAATATATAGACTTGTTACCTGGTGCGGAAGGACATGGGAGCATATCACACGGGAAGATTGTATAAGGGTGACATGAATTGAAACCAAGTATGAAGATTTTGGTAATATCGCTAATTGGAAATTTTTGTTGTGGACTGGGGAGGTTTGTTCCGGATATGATGGTTGTTCTTGTGTGTTCTGGGGAAAAGGGTTATTATGAACCCTCGAGAGGTTATTAGCCTAGTGCGGTGCGATCAGAATCGGCTTGAGGTCTGTGGATGGATTTAAATGTGAATATGGGCTCTATGACAGACCGGTGTGTTCCTTTCAGCATAGCGCTCGTTGTGGAGGAGTATTCGGACATTGGGTGTTATTTCATCGTCCACTATTTAATGTAATACGATATTGTGCTGTGTGAGTTGTGAAACAGCTTGATAAATTTCCTATGTGTTGAGGTTCCGCGTAGCGATGGTTTTATGTGAGCGGGATGGCTCTCGAGATTCAAATCATATATCGCACCTTAGTTGTGCTTGAGTTTTGTGGCGTATGGCGCTGTCTGTCCTCCCAAGGATGGTATTATGCACCTATGTGGCCGATATTCGAGTATTTTGTAGTAATGAGCATTCAAGCTCGGTAAGTATTTCCTTATAGATTTTATCTATAGATCGGGTAGCACGCCGCCACGGGTATGTTGTTTGGATCGGGTTGCACGCCGCAACAGTGTGATGTTGAGTACAGTCCCCTATATTCTACTTTGTGTATTTTGTGTCCCATTGTCTATGGAAGATTCGTAACACCTTTTCGGTTGTCTAATTAGTTGTGTGGGTTGAGTAGTCCCTTCCAGAAATTCGCTTTCCTTGTGTATCACGTTCGAGTTTGTAGCTTATTGGCACATTGCGGCATCATATGAAACGTTTGGTCATGTCTGGGGTGGCTTGTTACCTGAGCAGCTTATACTGGGTGGGACGAGAATTTTGGATGTGGGATCAGTGCGATCGGATTATATGAAGTATATTAAAGAGCAAATACCATTAATTGGTTCATAATGGGTGATGATTCTAGTCAAAGGGAGAGATTCAATGATTTGTTGACTCTGCAGTTGGTTATGAATTTTTACACATCTATTCCGTCGTGGCGGTATTGCAAGAGTTGGAACAAGACTTATATATGTCATGAGGTGCATTGTGAGCATCCGATTCGTGGAATTTCGGCTATTGTTATCAGAGGATGTTATTATGGTCATGTGAGCTATGCAGTGCATAGTGTGAATTCAGCAAAGGTATGTAATCATGTATCGGTGCATCGTGTAGTGATTGATACATTGTTTGTATGATGAGAACAGGCCTGGTAGAGAATTCTGTATGTTGGAATTAGACTCTAAGGCTTATTTGGCTAAGTGAAAAGGGAGAATCTTGAGACTGGCTCAAGCTAGTGTGCTCAACTGAGTTGTGTCAGCACGGGTAAGTGCGCAAGGTATTAAACAGTGATTTCGGATAACCCCAGAGCAGCCCTTAGGACGTTCGAGGACGAACGTATGTTTAAGTGAGAGAGAATGTAACGACCCGACCAGTCATTTTGAGCTCTAGCGCGTCGTTCAGCAGGTTGAGGCCATGAGCAATTTCACTTCAGGTATTATGACTGATACGCATGGTCGGAATTGAAATTTCGAAAGTTTAGAGTTCATTTGAAAAGAAAATTCTCATTTCGGAAGCTTTATCTTGTAATTGAGATTTGAAGGTTCCAACCGGTTCGTATGAAGAATTCGGACTCGGGCGTATGTCCGGATCAAATTTTGGATGACCCGAGAGCGTTTCGGCGCCTATTATGGAAGTTGGCATTTTGGAAGAATTTCATAAATTTGGGTTGAAGTGCATTTCAATGTTATCGATGTCCGTTTGGGATTCCTAGTCTGGGAATAGCTACGTATGGTTATTCTGGTATTGGGAGCGTGTCCGGAACTGAATTCCAAGGTTCGTAGGTCATTTTGGAGTCATTTGTCTAAAGTTAGCAATTTGAAGGTTTTTGAGAAGTTTTACCGGGAGTGGACTTTTTGATATCGGGCTGGGAATATGATTCCGGAAATTGGAGTAGGCCCGTATCATGATTTAAGACTTGCACACAAACTTTGGTGTCACTCCGAGTAGTATAAGTATATTTCGGCCCGTTCGGAGTAAGTTTGAAGAATTTGAAATATCTAAGTTGAATCAATTTGGTTTGGGGTATGATTCTAAGCTTTGATGTTGTTTTACACGTTCTGGGAGTTCGAGCGAGTTCGTTTTATGATTTCAAACTTGTGGATATGTTCGAGCAAGGCCCCGAGGTCCCCGAGTGTTAACCGGTAGAGACTCGGACCAATTGTGGGATTTGGAGGAAGAGCTGAAGCTTCCAACTTCTGGTATGATCACAGTTGCTCATGGTTAGCCGTAGGTGCAAGCTCCTACGCTTGCAGAAGCGGATGGATGCGCAGGAGTGAAGGGACAGGCGCGCCTGTGGTTGTGCAGAAGCGAGCCATTGTCCGTAGGTGCGGTGCAAGGCCAAAACGGAGAATTGCACACCTGCGAGGAATTTGTCTGTAGGTGCGGAACAGCAGGTGCGAGTGTAACTCCGTAGGTGCGAAAATCGCAGAAGGCAGAACCTTCATTTAAATTCGGAGTTTCGTATGTTCGGCCTATTTTCTTCATGTTTTGGGCGATTATGGAGCATTTTGAGAGGGGATTTCAACTATCAACTTGAAGGTAAGTTAGTTCATCACACTTTGCGTTAAATTCATAGATTATGGATAGATTATAACCAGTAAATCTTGAAAATCAAGGGTTTAGATAAAAAACCTAGATTTTTATAAAAAGAAGATTTCAACCATGAAAATGGTTATGGAATTGAATAGAAATCATATGTTTGAGTTCATAAGGTTATGAGTAATGATTATCTTCTAAAACTTTCGGAATTCGGGCACGTGGGCCCGAGGGTGATTTTATCGACTTTTCGAACGGAGTTGGGAATTGTTGTAAATAGGATTATAATTAATATTAGAGTATATATATTTATGGATTTGCTTACTTATTGAGTAGTTTTGGATCGTTGGGCATCGATTTGAGTTGATTGAATGGCTTGGGAGCCGGTTATGGAATTACGGAGCGAGGTAAGTTTCCTTTATACCCTTGTAAGGGGAAATTAACCCCATAGGTAAACTAACTTATTGTGTGCTTCTATTTGTGGGGGCTACGTACGCACGAGGTGACGAGAGTCCATACGTAGCTACAAGCTATGCCTATGTCCGGGTAGTTTTAGGCTCACATCATGCCTTGTTGATATTGTTAATGATTATATTTATTGTTTGCCTTGAGAGGGAGCGAGATTGAGTCTGCTTATTAAATGTTTTGAAAGTAGTTGAAATTGAAGAACTTAAGATTTAAAAGGTTTTATTTGAAATTCGTAATTTCGAAAAGAATTGAGGAATAATATAATAGCTGAAGAAATCTATGAGTAACTGCATCACATGTATGTTTCGCGAGCGAGTGATTTCCTTAAAACATTTCAACTTGAATTTTTATTATTTTAAAAAGAATCAAGAAAGAGATATGATTTAAATGTTAAACTTATATTTGGCCGCGTCGTAGGTATGATTCGCGAGCGGGATTTTTCCTTAAATTTATATATCACCGCATCTCATGTATGATTCGCGAGCGGGGACTGCGTCGCATGTATGATTTGCGAGCGGGAAAATTTATAGATGCATCTATGGTTCGCGCCATTCGACCCCCTAGCAGTGCACAGTTTAAATATTTGTTGGATCGGGCCGTAGTCCCAAACATTTTAAATAAAATATTTTTCCCGAAATAGCATCCTGCGTTTTAGCCACCCTTATCACACTGCATGACTTCTAGTAGTTACCCCTACTAGCCACGCATATCAACCACCCTTATCTCACCGCATGCGTTTTAATATCCAGACCTTATACCACACCGCATGCATATTAATATCACAATATATCACAATTTACACCTCAAGTGCCCAATATTTCAATTTTCCACAATAAATCAACAATAATATTGTTTTCAATAATAAAGAGCTCACGGCTCATGCAAGAATAATCCAACAATAATATTATTTCCACAATAAAGAGCTCACGGCTCCATCACAATGAGTACCAAAAAGAAATCTTACGAAAATATTCAAGAATAAAAAATTCAGGAAAATAATAATTTAAATTTTTAATACGTTGCTCCAATATCAAATTTAAAAATTTCAAATACATCATATTAATAATATTTAATTTAAAGAAAATCAACCTTCAAATAATGCACAGTATAAAAGAAACCATGTTTCAATTACACAGGTAAAACAATTAGCAGAAAAAGGTCAAACAAATTTAAAATGTATATCACAGATCAATGATGAAGAATATAACAAGATAAAATAATTTAATAAATGCGCAACAATGATCTACACAATTTAAAATATAATCTTTCATATTTAGCCCAATGTACACACTCGTCACCTCATGTACATGACTTTCAATACATTTGAATAATCACATTAATATCAATTCTAGGGGAAATTTCCCCCACACAAAGTTAGACAAGTCACTCACCTCGACTTGCTCTAGTTTAACCAAGTATTATACTTTTTCCTCGATTGTTCGACTCCGATCGACTCGTATCTAGTCATAATCAATTCGATATAGTCAACAAAAATTATAGGAATCAATTTCATAAGAAAATACTACATTTTTAATAAAATCCGAAATTAGCTAAAAAATCGCATGTGGGGCCCACACCTCAGAATTCGGCGAAACTCATAAAATCCGATAACCCATTCAATTACGAGTCCAACCATACCAGTTTCAATCAAATCCGACTCCGAATCGATGCCGAAATTTCAAAAATTCGTTTCTATGAGATTTTTTAAAAGTTTCCAAATTTCAATCTCAAAACACTAATTAAACGGTGAAAATAATGATATATTTGTGTATATAGACCTCGATTTGTTAGGGACCTCGATTTTGTGAGGGACCTCGATTTTGACAAGGAGCTCGATTTTGGCAGGCAGCACGATTTTGGCAGGCAGCCCGATTTTGACAGCATTTCCAGCAGAAAAATTGCAACAGCTTTTGCAGTAGCTAAGTCCCAGTTTTGATCCGTTAACCATCTGAAACTCACCCGAGGCCCTCGGGACCTCAACCCAATACACCAACAAGTCCTAAAATATCATACGAACTTATTTGAAACCTCAAATCACATTAAACTATGCTAAAATCATGAATCACACATAGATTCAAGCCTAATGAACTTTGAAACTTTCAATTTCTACAAACAACACCGGAACCTATCAAATCAAGTCCGATTGACCTCAAATTTTGTACGCAAGTCATAAATGACATAACGGAGCTATGAAAATTTTCAGAATCGGATTTCGACCCCGATATCAAAAAGGCAACTTCTCGGTCAAACTTCCAAACTTCAAATTTCTATTTTAGCCATTTCAAGCCAAATTTCACTACGGACTTCCAAATAAAATTCTGATCACCCTACTAGGACAAAATCACCATACGGAGCTGTTGGAATTATAAAAATTCTATTCCGGGGTCATTTGCACAAAAATCGACATCCGGTCACTATTTGAACTTAAACTTTTAATTTTTCATCAAAATTTTATATCTCGGGCTAGGGACCTCGGAATTTGATTCCGGGCATACGCTCAAGTCTCAAATCATGACACGGACCTACCGGAACTATTAAAACACTGATCTGAATCTGTTTTCTCAAAATATTGACCAAAGTCAACTCAGTTGAGTTTTAAACCTCTAATTCACATTTTAATCTATTTTTCACATGAAAACTTTCCGCAAAATTTTACGGACTGCAAACGCAAGTCGAGAAATAATAAATAGTACTTTTTGAGGTCTTAGAACACAGAATTAATTATTAAATTTAAAGATGACATTTTGGGTCATCATAGATTGTTGGATTTGTTGTTGTTTTACACGTTTCGAGAGTTCTAGTAGGTCCGTATTATGATTACAGACTTGTTGATGCCTTTGGAGGGGGTCCCGAGGGGCTCGGGTATGTTTCGGACCGCCCGGAGCTAAATATGAGAAACCAGATTTTCCAGTTCTAGTTTCCTTCTTCGCGTTCCTGAGAGAGGTCTCGCGTTCGCGAAGAGAAAACTGGAGCAGGCGAGATTTTTCACTTGGTGTTCATGAAAAATGGACTGCATTCGCGAAGGGTAATGGCAGTGTGCATCACGAACACGTGAAGGCTTTCGCGTTCGCATAGAAGGGCGAGGCCAGCGGGGTATCGGGCATTAAAGCTTCGCGTTCGCGAAGGCCAAGTTTGGCAGTGCATCGCGTTCCCGAGAGGAGCCTCACGTTCTCGAAGAGTAAAGTTGGGCAGCACATTTTTGTGCTTCGCGAACGCGAGACAAGGGTCGCGTGCGTGAAGAAGGAGCCTACTGTTCCATACATAATGTCTTAAAAACGGGATTCCACCATTTTTAACCTCATTTCTTCCATCCTTGAGCGAGTTTGGAGCTTTTTGAGAGGGGATTTCAACTAGCAACTTAACGGTAAGTTAATTCTACACACTTTGAGTTAAATACATAGATTATGGGTGGATTATAACTTATAAATCTTGGATATCAATGGTTAGAAGAAAAATCCATATTTGTATAAAAATGAGATTTTAACCACGAAAATGGTTATGGAATTGGATAGAAATTATATATTTGAGTTCTTGAGATTATGGGTAACATTTTCATCTGAGAATTTTCAGAATCCGGGTATGTGGGCTCGAGGTGAATTTTTGGAATTTTACCATTTTGGGTTGGGTAATTTATTTAATAGCCTGAATTCGAGTTATTATACATGTATTAATTATTTTATATAATTTTTGGACAGTTTCGCATATTTCGGCACCGAATTGAGGTTGTTACGTGACATTTTGATCGGAAAGTGGACTTCGAGACAAGGTAAACCTCTTGTCTAATCTTGTGAGGGGAAAATTACCCCATAGGTGATGAAATTAATAATTATTGTTAATTGTGGGGGATACGTACGCACGAGGTGACGAGAGTCCGTACGTAGCTACTATTTATGCTAAAGTCCGAGTAGTTTAGGATTCAAACCATGAATTGTGTGTATAAATTGTATTCTTTACTTAATTAATTATTTGATATATATATATTGTGAATCGTTTGGGAAAATTATTAAAAGATGAAAATCTAATTTGCTTAAATTTTTTGTTTAATTAATTAATTGTCAAAAGAAATTGTTCATTCTCTCGAACTGATCTTATAATAAATATACTCTCCTTCCGGAGTTACATAAGAAAATATCCTCCTTTCTTGTGGAGCGGGCCGAACGTCTCGGCAGGATAGATGCATCTATGGATCGCGACGTACGTCCTTCGGCAGTGTACACGACACTCTAGATCGGGCCGTATGACCTCGGCAGAAATCATGCCTAATAATAATTACTCGATGCCTTGATATTTTTAATTACAGCTTATGGATTTAATTAATAGATTAAAAATTGTTGCATTTGAAGGGTTTTTATTATTTCTGCTAATTAAATAAAATTATTGTTAATTCTGTGAATCATGTTGATTTAGATATTCTGGTTTTATTATAATTATTATTATTGACCCATAGTGAGTGTCAAAGTCGGCCATCTCGCCTCTACCCCTTCGAGATTAGGCTTGATACTTATTGGGTACACGTTGTTTACGTATTCATACTACACTTGTTGCACTTTTTGTGCAGGACCTGAGACAGGTGCTATAGTTGGACCTATCGGCGCGCACCCGCGTTATCCGGAGGCTTAGTGGTGAGCTGCTTTCTGAGCCGTTCTATAGCAACTAGTGCCTCTTCCTGAATTTTTATTCTGTCTATTTCATTCCAGACAGTATTTATAATTTTTGTATAATCTACTAGATGCTCATACACTTGTGACACCAGGTCTTGGCACACATACACTGGTAGAATTTGGATTTGTATTATTTTCTTGGATTTACATTATCAATATCTTTTCTATTTTCATTAATATTGCTAGAAAAAAGAGTAGAATTACTTGGAAAATTTTTAAAGAATGATTGATATACATTTAATTTATTAGTTGGCTTGCCTAGCTGTAATGTTGGGCGCCATCAATACCTATAGGTGAGATTGAGTCGTGACACCTTATGTCATAAAAGCATGGCTATATGAGAAAATATAATCGTGGCTTTTGTACAGTATCAGCCACACTTTTAAAGCGTGGCTTCTAAGGCAACACTTACAAAGCGTGGCCAATAGTCAGAGGTTACGGTACTTTTGGCTACCCCCAAAAGCATTGTCTAAAGCCGTAAAGTGTTGGCTTTGACCAAATGCTACAATTCTTGGCATCTTAGGCCACACTTCTCAGGGCTGGCTAGAGGCCTAAAATATTGTAGTGACTGTTAATTATTATTCGAATATTATTGAATGTTCGATACTTGAGATTATTTCATATATTCAGTTAGAGTTCATGACCCAGTATAACCAGACTTGGGAGGTTGTTATAATTGTTTCCGCTGTTGGTTTCGATTATCTATATAAAACAAATGGCTTGATATGTTATTAGAATCAGCTTACCTAGTTTTAGAGACTAAGTGCCATGACGATGCCAGTGGTCCTAATACTGGCACCGTCAGTATAATACTATGGTGACAAATTTGGAGTCCAGTAAATGCTCTATAAATATCAGGACGAAGCAAAAGGTAGTAGAGCCAACTAAAAAGATATAAAGAGCGAGCATCATATCATATATAGCAATACAAAAAAGATGGTAAGTTATTCTTCTCGTTGATATATTCTTACTCTTTCTTTCTTGTGTTTACTTTCATAATAGATGTTTGAAAATTATGTAACAACTGATCAAGTGTTAATATATTGTATTTAATCAGCAAGGCCAGTGGATA